>JAKOGI010001206.1:0-47500 GCA_029747015.1 Carnegiea gigantea
ATTTCCATTTGGCCTATTTTGCTGCTATTTACTGTATTTCAAGTTCAATAGCCCTAACTAATTTAAATCAGTTCATTTTGGTTTAACTTGTCTTATATTGAGTTAAAATCGGTTTATTGTATTGAAATGCACAAGTTATGCATCCCATTTCATTACTCAATTTCAGTTACCCATACTTTTACCCATTCAATTATGCGAGTAAGAATCATTTACTGACTACACATACTTACAATGACATTTATGAAACAGAGTTGAGGCCTAGTTATCGTTCCCCATTTTGCGTAAGTGTTATCAAGTCAGAATACATTTATTAAGTCAGATGATATTTATGAAACAGCTGACTTGTATCAAGTCAGATGACATTTTTAAAGACTCAAGGTACATGCATTGCCTGTATCTTTAGAAATCAGAGAGTATTTATCAACGTTATCATGTTTTGGTAAGTACATCAATGAATCAGTTTACACAGTGATTTATCTGTTAATTGGTGGCCCCGTCGGTTATCAGTTACAGGGCATTGCCCTTCAAGCCATGTTATCCATTTTTCACATTTATTTATCTCATTGAATCATCCCAATCGAAAAAATTCATTTCGGGCCCCACCTTGCAATTCGAGTTTCATTTACCGGACAATTTCGGGAAAAATTGATAGTAGGCCTTGATATTTATGATTTAAAAGATTAAATTATTTTTCATGACATTACATTTTAATCCCGAGCTTCCCAAAAAAAAGAAATTAAAAAAAATTTCTAACGCGCTCGGTTTCAGTTCTTTCCCCAACCCGAACTCATTTAGGCCCAATTCCAACTTGACAAGTCATTACTCCATTTACTTGGCTAAGCACCATTGCATGTGTTTAATTTTCATTAGCTTAAGGTTCCTCTTGCTAGATAAAGGCATAGCCAAGCAAATTTGGCTCATTTTCATCCAAGTAAAACATATTAAAAACATCAAAGCTCATTTCTCTCCATTGCTTCTCATCACATGACCAGCCCCTCCCCCACCAACTTCGTGGTGTTTTCCGGCCACTTTCCGGCCACTCTCCAGCAGGGATTTCAATCCCCAAACAACCTCCCTCCATTGGCTACCATTTTTCATCCTCAAAACCACCAAATATCATCTCCATCTCCACTTATTTCAAGCTCAAAGTAAGTGACTTCAATCTTATTCTTTGAATTTTTGGTTCTTGCTTCTTATTTTGGTTATTTTGATGATGGATCATGTTGTTTTTATTGAATTAAGAATCATCTTGGTGATGGACCATGATGGAGTTGAAGTTGGATGATGCTAGGGTTAGGGTTTTCTCTTAATCATGCAAGCTTCATGTTTAAGTGTTGGATTTTGATTGTTTTAAATGCGATTTTGTGATCTTTGAAATTGGTAATGAATATCAAAATGTTTATGCTGATTTATATAAGTTAAAGAGTGGTTTTAATGGGTGGTTATGTCAAGAAAAGCTTACAAGTAAGTGCTATTATGCAATAAACAGATCCAAAATAGGGTTGACTTCAGGATTAAACTGGTACTATTTGGCACATCCAAAATTCATGATTTTTGGTGTGAAGATACTTCAATGAGTCAGCTTTCAATAGACTCTAGAATTACTCAATGTGCTAAAATCCCATAATCAGACATTCGCTAACTCAATGTCGAGTTGTGTAGACAAAGTTATGACCAATTTACTCAAGACTATGCAGAATACATTGAAACTGGAAACTGAACTGGAACAGTAACTTTACGGGAAAACTGGTATTGATTGGGTCACCGAAAGATTGTGATTTTTGGTGTGTGGATAGATAAAAGCCTCTTTAAGGGGGGAAGGGTGTAATAGCCCAACCCTAAATCATATTTATTTATTTAATTAAGCCATGTTATTCATTTTTCATATTTATTTATCTCATTGACCCATCCCAATTGAAAAAATTCATTTCGGGCCCCACTTTACAATTCGTATTTCATTTACCGGATAATTTCCGGAAAAATTGATAGTAGGCCTCGATATTTATGATTTAAAAGATTAAATTATTTTTCATGACATTACATTTTAATCCCGAGCTTCCCAACTAAAAAAAATAAAATAAAAATTTCTAACGCGCTCGGTTTCAGTTCTTTCCCTAACCCGAACTTATTTAGGCCCAATTCCGACCCGACAAGTCATTACTCCATTTACTTGGCTAAGCACCATTGCATGTGTTTAAATTTCATTGGCTTAAGGTTCCTCTTGCTAGATAAAAGCATAGCCAAGCAAATTTGGCTCATTTTCATCCAAGTAAAACATATCAAAAACATCAAAGCTCATTTCTCTCTCTTACTTCTCACTACATGGCCAGCCCCTCCCCCACTAGCTTTGTGGTGTTTTCCGGCCACTTTCCGGCCACTCTCCGGCAAAGATTTCAATCCCCAAACAACCTCCCTCCATTGGCTATCATTTTTCATCCTCAAAACCACCAAATATCATCTCCATCTCGACTTATTTCAAGCTCAAAATAAGTGACTTCAATCTTGTTCTTTGAATTTTTGGTTCTTGCTTCTTGTTTTGGTTATTTTGATGATGGATCATATTGTTTTTATTGAATTAAGAATCATCTTGGTGATGGATCATGGTGGAGTTGAAGTTGGATGATGCTAGGGTTAGGGTTTTCTCTTAATCATGCAAGCTTCATGTTCATGTGTTAGATTTTGGTTGTTTTAAATGAGATTTTGTGATCTTTGGCATTGGCAATAAATATCAAAATGTTTATGCTGATTTATATAAGTTAAGGAGTGGTTTAAATGGGTGGTTATGTCAAGAAAAGCTTACAAGTAAGTGCTATTATGCAATAAGCAGACCCAAAACAGGGCTGAATTCAGGATTAAACTGGTACTATTTGGCACATCCAAAATTCATGATTTTTGGTGTGTGGATAGATAAAAGCCTCTTTAAGGGGGGAAGGCTGTAATAGCCCAACCCTAAATCATATTTATTTATTTAATTAAGCCATGTTATTCATTTTTCATATTTATTTATCTCATTGAATCATCCCAATTGAAAAATTCATTTCGAGCCCCCCTTTGCAATTCGAGTTTCATTTATCGGACAATTTCAGGAAAAATTGATAGTAGGCCTCGGTATTTATGATTTAAAAGATTAAATTATTTTTCATGACATTACATTTTAATCTCAAGCTTCCCCAAAAAAAAAAAAAAAATTTTCAACGCACTCGGTTTCAGTTCTTTCCCCAACCCGAACTCATTTAGGCCCAATTCTGACCCAACAAGTCATTACTCCATTTACTTGGCTAAGCACCATTGCATGTGTTTAATTTTCATTGGCTTAAAGTTCCTCTTGCTAGATAAAAGCATAGCCAAGCAAATTTCGCTCATTTTCATCCAAGTAAAATATATCAAAAACATCAAAGCTCATTTCTCTCTCTTGCTTCTCACCCCATGGCCAGCCCCTCCCCTCCCAGCTTTGCGGTGTTTTCTGGCCACTCTCCGACAAGGATTTCAATCCCCAAACAACCTCCCTCCATTTGTTACCATTTTTCATCCTCAAAACCACCAAATATCATCTCCATCTCCACTTATTTCAAGCTCAAAGTAAGTGACTTCAATCTTGTTCTTTGAATTTTTGGTTCTTGCTTCTTGTTTTGGTTATTTTGATGATGGATCATGTTGTTTTTATTGAATTTAGAATCATCTTGGTGATGGATCATGGTGGAGTTGAAGTTGAATGATGCTAGGGTTAGGGTTTTCTCTTAATCATGCAAGCTTCATGTTTAAGTTTTGGATTTTGATTGTTTTAAATGAGATTTTGTGATCTTTGGCATTGGTAATGAATGTCAAAATGTTTATGGTGATTATATAAGTTAAAGAGTGGTTTAAATGGGTGGTTATGTCAAGAAATGCTTACAAGTAAGTGCTATTATGCAATAAACAGACCCAAAACAGGGATGACTTCAGGATTAAACTGGTACTGTTTGGCACATCCAAAATTCATGATTTTTGCCGTGAAGATACTTCAATGAGTTAGCTTTCAATAGGCTCTAGAATTACTCAATGTGCTAACATCCCATAATCAGACATTTGCTAACTCAATGTCGAGTGTGTGGACAAAGTTATGACCAATTTACTCAAGACTATGCAGAATACATTGAAACTGGGAACTGAACTGGAGGAGTAACTTTACGGGAAAACTGGTATTGATTGGGTCACCGAAAAATTGTGATTTTTGGTGTATGGATAGATAAAAGCCTCTTTAAGGGGGGAAGGCTGTAATAGCCCAACTCTAAATCATATTTATTTATTTAATTAAGTCATGTTATTCATTTTTCACGTTTATTTATTTCATTGAATCATCCCAATTGAAAAAATTCATTTCGGGCCCCACTTTGCAATTCGAATTTCATTTATCGGACAATTTTGGGAAAAATTGATAGTAGGCCTTGATATTTATGATTTAAAAGATTAAATTATTTTTCATGACATTACATTTTAATCTCGAGCTTCCCAAAAAAAATAATAAATAAATAAAAATTTTCAACGCACTCGGTTTCAGTTCTTTTCCCAAGCCGAACTCATTTAGGCCCAATTCTGGCCCGACAAGTCATTACTTCATTTACTTGGCTAAGCACCATTGCATGTGTTTAATTTTCATTGGCTTAAGGTTCCTCTTGCTAGATAAAAGCATGGCCAAGCAAATTTGGCTCTTTTTCATCCAAGTAAAACATATCAAAAACATCAAGGCTCATTTCTCTCTCTTGCTTCTCACCACATGGCCAGCCCCTCCCCCACCAGCTTTGTGGTTTTTTCCGACCACTTTCCGGCCACTCTCCGGCAAGGATTTCAATCCCCAAACAACCTCCCTCCATTGGCTACCATTTTTCATCCTCAAAGTCACCAAATATCATCTCCATCTCCACTTATTTCAAGCTCAAAGTAAGTGACTTCAATCTTGTTCTTTGAATTTTTGGTTCTTGCTTCTTGTTTTGGTTATTTTGATGATGGATCATATTGTTTTTATTAATTAAGCATCATCTTCGTGGTGGATCATGGTGGAGTTGAAGTTGGATGATGCTAGGGTTAGGGTTTTCTCTTAATCATGCAAGCTTCATGTTTAAGTGTTGGATTTTGATTGTTTTAAATGAGATTTTGTGATCTTTGGCATTGGCAATGAATATCAAAATGTTTATGCTGATCTATATAAGTTAAAGAGCGGTTTTAATGGGTGGTTATGTCAAGAAAAGCTCACAAGTAAGTGCTATTATGCAATAAACAGACCCAAAATAGGGGTGACTTCAGGATTAAATTGGTACTGTTTAGCACATCCAAAATTCATGGTTTTTGAAGATACTTCAATGAGTTAGCTTTCAATAGGCTCTAGAATTACTCAATTTCGAGTTGTGTGGACAAAGTTATGACCTATTTTACTCAAGACTATGCAGAATACATTGAAACTGGGAACTGAACTGGAACAGTAACTTCACGGGAAAACGGATATTGATTGGGTCACTAAAAAATTGTGATTTTTGGTGTGTGGATATATCATGAGTTATCTTTTAAATTCTTTTTGGATTGCCTTAATCCGAGTTTTGTGGAAAACGTTATAGTCGTTTCGCTACGACTGCGCAGATTGAACTGAAACTGTACACGTCTGTGTTCTACCCTAAGTTTAGGGACCTTACTATCTGAATCATGCTTTATGCCCTGAGTGAAAGTTTTAGTGGACATTATGAGCTTTTCATCTTGGGGTTTTACATCTTATTTGGAAGTCACGAGTGAAAGATATGGAGTTTCTAATGCAGACCATCAAACGGCAACATGAGTGAAATTAGAACTTTGTGACAGTTGGAAATATTTTCAGAAGTTTCTATATAATTATGGGTATTACAAGGGAATTACAAAGTGTAGTGAGTTCAACAAGTTTGATTATGTACAGAAACTTTCTTGGGTTTGAAAACCGAGTTAAGTGAGTATTAAATTGAAATTTGGGAAGTGAGCAGAGTAATAACTCAAAATCAGTGTCCTTTGGACCAAGTTAGGGTGTTATATGAGCTTTTATAAACCTCACAACACCCCTCATAGCATCCATTTCAGAAGCATTAACCATTCGATTATCTATTTTAGAAATATTAGAAACCCATACTTCATTTATATCAATTAAAATCTTTTCATTATCACCTCAATCATTTCCGTTTGGCCTATTTTGCTTCAATTTACTGTATTTCAAGTTCAATAACCCTAACTGATTTAAATCAGTTCATTTTGGTTTAACTTGTCTTATATTGAGTTAAAATCAGTTTATTGTGTTGAAATGCACAAGTTATGTATCCCATTTCATTACTCAATTTCAGTTACGCATACTTTTACCTACTCAATTATGCGAGAAAGAATCATTTACTGACTACACATACTTACAATGACATTTATGAAATAGAGTTGAGGCCTAGTTATCGTTCCCCATTTTGCATAAGCCTTATCCAGTCAGAATACATTTATCAAATCAGATGGCATTTATGAAACAGCTGACTTGTGTCAAGTTAGATGATTTTTTTAAGGACTCAAGGTACGTGCATTGCCTGTATCTTTAGAAATCAGAGTGTATTTATCAACGTTATCATGTTTTGGTAAGTACATCAATGAATCAGTTTACACAGTGATTTATCAGTTAATTAGTGACCCCGCCAGTTATCAGTTACAGGGCATTGCCCTTCAGTTACCCGCGCGGCTTCAGGCCAGGTCCCCCGGTCGGCTTGGTAGGTGTACACCTATTCATAGATCGTAACAGTATCAAAGGATCCACTATCAGATAATAATTAGCAATGCAGTTTTACATTTATCTCATTCACTGTTTTTAACTTAAAATAAATTGCAAAGCAGGCCCAACCAGTGTTCAATGATCATTTAATAATTCAGGAATGCATGTATTGAGTTTCGGCTCACAGTTCGTAATGCTTTTCATGTTTGGTTTTTGGCAAATGCTCAGAGTATTGCCCTCATGCCAGCGAGACAACTGAAGGGAATAAGTGAAGAAGGGAAATCTGGATGGATTAGAAGTAATACCGTATATGCATACCTTAAAGTTGTATTTTGAATTCTTCTGTGGATGAAGATGTAGACTGCAAGGTGAATTATCTTACTATGGTTTATAAACCCTTCATTTGTTAGCACATGATGTGAATGTATATGTTTGAGGTTATGCTTGGCTATGTTATTTACAACACTCATGTTTCAAGCCTTGTCCTTTTGGACGGCGATAATGCCTCTATCATTGGGTTGTCTAGATTTTAATCAAGGGATTTTTTTTAAAGAAGAATATAAACAGTGAAACATGGTTAATTTAGGCATCCCTGTTTTGATCAGCTATTTGTGAATATAATCCTGAAGTCACAAAATAGTGAAATTCCTAATGCCCACAGCTGAAGTCATGCTTTGTAAGTCAACCAACTGTTTTGATCAAAACAGGGATGGGGGCAGATTATGACCCAAATGCCCACAGCTGTTTTGATCAGTGCCCTGAATATGAATTTGTGAATCCCTCCATTTGTGAATATAAATAGTGAAATAGATTATGTCGTATACGGTATCCATGTGTAATTCAATCTATAAGTATATACCTAAACAAATAAAACAGCTGTGGGCTACTCAATGACTGAAAAGTGAATTATGCGAGAAGGGAATACCGTAACAGCTGTGGGCTACTCAAGGTTTGAGCTTCAAGAAATTGGGTCTATATAAGTAATACCATATACGGTATTACTTAACTCAACAGTGAGAAATTGCTGGCACTTACCTCACAGCCCTCTCTAATGGAGGAGCCTAGAGTGAATCAAGATAGTGATCCTGCGCTCCAAAGAATAAAGCAAAATCTCAAGAAAGTAGATCTTAGAGGAGGCTCATAATACTCGCTGTTTGGTGGATCGAGGGGGCACCAATATGTACACAGATTTGAGGCAATATTTTTGTGAAACAATATGAGAATAGAAATTGCAGAATATCTGGAAAAAGGTCTGATTTGCCAAAAAGGCCAAGGCAGAACACCAGCGCCCCATAGGTGAATTGAGACCTTTAGAAATTGCCACTTGGAACTGGGATTTCAATGGACTTTGTGATGGGATTCTCTCAGATATAGTGTCTGATAGAGGTCAAAGATTTCAAGCATGTTTTGGCATGCACTTCAAGGAGCCTCTGGAACTAGATTGAACTTTAGCAGTTCTTATCATCCTGAAATGGATGGCAAGCCTCTAAAAATATCAATGGATCCAACTCTTCTGAGTTGGAGCCTGTAGTACTTCATGACCTGCCCATACTTGATTTTCCATATGCATTTACCATCAAAATGAGTCAATGGCCCTTCATAGGACACATTTGTAACAACCCCCAACCCTAGGGCTACGAGTGTTAATGATTCTGAAATTTCTGGGGCCGGATAGAGTTTCGCATGCAAACTGGCCAATTCCCAGGCTTAATGCCTTACATCACATCATCTACATTGAATAGAAGTATAAAAGGATACCAACTCAAGCTCAAGGGCTACATACCGGAGACTTCAACCCTACGGGCTACACGCCCGAAGTACAAGGGTTTACATCCCAAAAATAAACAATTCCAGCTAGAAGGATGGCATACCATTCAGATGGGTGGCTTATATGATCATACATGCCTAAATGCATTGGAGCACCTTCAACTTGTTATTCAAAATCTCCATCGAATCTGCTGCTTGAGATCAAACTATATGTGAATAGAATATGTGTGAGATAAGCAGACATTATTATTGTCACAAATCTCCAATGATATCATAATAATCTTCATTCTTCACTAACTAACTTTCTCAGTATCTTAACTCCATAATCCATATCCCATAAAGAAAATCTCAACCTGGCTCTGATACTAAATCCGTAACGCCCCAAATTAACCATGTTTCACTGTTTATATTCTTCTTAAAAGAAAATCCATTGATTAAAATCTAGACAACCCAATGATAGGGGCATTACCGCTGTCCAAAAGGACAAGGCTTGAAACGTGAGTACTGTAAATAACATAGCTAAGCATAACCTCAAACATGTACATTCACATCATGTGTTAACAAATGAAGGGTTTATAAACTATAGTAAGATAATTCACCATGCAGTCTACATCTTCATCCACAGAAGAATTCAAAATACAACTTTGAGGCATGCATATATGGTATTACTTCTGATCCATCTAGATTTTCCTTCTTCACTTATTCTCTTCAGTTGTTTCGCTGGCATGAGAGCAATACTCTAAGCATTTGCCTAAAACAAAACATGAAAAACATTTCGAACTGTGAGCCGAAGCTCAATACATGCATTCCTGAATTGTTAAATGATCATTGAACACTGGTTAAGCCTGCTTTACATTTCATTTTAAGTTAAAAACAGTGAATGAGAATGATTATGAAGGCTTGAGGGCACCTTATACGGAATTATAAAGTTCTTGAAGCTCGGTTTTCACAAATGGGCCATGAGTAATTTATAAGTAATACCGTATAAGTGATTCATATTAGGCTTATATAGACCTAAAAACTGTGGTTCATCACTATGAAACATGCTCGTAATGCCCCTATCATGTGTTGATATTTTCTTTATGGGATATGGACTATGGAGTTAAGATACTGAGAAAGTTGGTTAGTGAAGAATGAAGATTATTATGATATCATTGGAGATTTGTGACAATAGTAATGTCTACTTATCTCACACATATTCTACTTGTATATAGTTTGATCTCAAGCAGCAGATTCGATGGAGATTTTGAATAACAAGTTGAAGGTGCTCCAATGCATTTAGGTATGTATGATCATATAAGCCACCCATCTGAATGGTATGCCATCCTTCTAGCTGGAATTGTTTATTTTTGGGATGTAAACCCTTGTACTCCGGGCGTGTAGCCCGTAGGGTTGTAGTCTCCGGCATGTAGCCGTTGAGCTTGATTTAGTATCCTTTTATACTTCTATTCAATGCAGATGATGTGATGCAAGGCTTTAAGCCTGGGAATTAGCCAGTTTACAGGCGAAACTCTATCCGTTTTGCCCTAGAAATCTCAGAATCATTAACACTCGTAGCTCTAGGGTTGGGGGTTGTTACAAATGTGTCCTATGAAGGGCCATTGACTCATTTTGAGGTTAAATGTATAGGGAAAATCCAGTATGGGCAGATTACATAAGTTCAATCAACTTGGCAGTTTTGATCAGTGCACAAGGACCGATCTTGAAGTAACTTTTATCCATGATCACCATGATTTACACAAGGATTTTCCATCCTGACTTTAAGTTTAAGGAGATATATTTCATATGAAACAAGTTTCAAGTGGATTAGAGGTCATTTTGTCATTCAAAACCATTAGACAAGTCAAAGTCTGCAAAGTTAGCAGAATCCTAATGCACAAGGTCTGAGTTTAGTCCACTTGCAGCCTATACATTCCATCAAATAGAGATGTTTTAGTTATTCTATATCAAAGTTCAGAAAGTAAGCTTTCTAATGTCCCATGTTGTAGCATATTTGGAGACCAGTGGTCAAGAAAATTCAGCCTAGAAGTCTGATGGTACAGACTGTTCAAGTCAGTGGATACCTATAACTTTGAGCTTATGCTTCCTCATCATATGGGTATCATTTTATGTGTTTCTTGGATCCAAGTGGTGATTACTTCAATATGCTTGATTGATTGCAGATGTCTGCTTCTGTAACTCAAGAATTTCATCTAAGTGAGCTATATGAGGATTCTCGATGTAGTATCCCCTGAATTATCAGATTTTAGAGAGGTATTGTTGCTTCAGTCCATTGCAATTCAAGACTTGCTTAAATTGCCCAAACTGTTGTAAGCAGTCCATTGATTCCACCTCCATTTGTGAAGTAGACATTACTCTTGACAATATTTCACTGCGCCTTCTGGTAACATACCCACTATCATTGTCCTTGTTGGATTATCAACTGTTGGATACTCCTTACTTTGACCAAGGGCTTCATCTTTTTGTCCTTATGGCATCTCCCCATCCAGTTGCATCATCATTCACTCTCATGTTACATCTTCGTCACTTCTGGTCACCTTTTTCAAGCCCAGTTACTGCTAGTAGCTAGTTTATGATTGGGTTGTACCCATGTCGATAGATGATAATTTTGTAGTACGCCTGAACAGAAGGTGGATCTTAACTACACTTTGTATAAAGGTTGGTTATTATCAAACTTGCGGAATCTATTGCTAAGGGGAAACGCAATGTGTCTATCTTTTTTGGTTGATTCAACCTCAGTTTCCTATTGAAGATCACTTGCATAAAGCTTAAGTTGGACAATCAAAATCTTTGTCATGTATTTGGACTGCATCAGTGAGAAATACAGTCTCTTTACATTCACATCATGTGTTAACAAAGAACCATTGCTTATACGGTATTACTTATATATGGAGTTAGCCAATTGTGATGCCTTTTGGCCCCCTCTAATGGAGGAACTGTGATTCAGACTTTGGCCCCCTCTATGCTCATCACACATGATACTGACCCAATTCTTATGGGCTTGTGAATCACTTATACGGTCTAAGAGGCAGTATCACCTCAATCATTTCCATTTGGCCTATTTTGCTTCAATTTACTGTATTTCAAGTTCAATAACCCTAACTGATTTAAATCAGTTCATTTTGGTTTAACTTGTCATATATTGAGTTAAAATCAGTTTATTGTATTGAAATGCACAAGTTATGTATCCCATTTCATTACTCAATTTCAGTTACACATACTTTTACCTACTTAATTATGCGAGAAAGAATCATTTACTGACTACACATATTTACAATGACATTTATGAAACAGAGTTGAGGCCTAGTTTTCGTTCCCCATTTTGCATAAGTGTTATCAAGTCAAAATACATTTATCAAGTCAGATGACAGTTATGAAACAGCTGACTTGTATCAAGTCAGATGACATTTTTCCACATTCAAAGTATGACAACCGAGTTTGATTATGTACCGTACATGCATATGGTGGCTTACTTATGCGGTAATAGAGATTCCCCTGACTTGATATCCCATAAGAAGGCAGAAATCTATAACGCCCCAAATTAACCATGTTTCACTGTTTATATTCTCCTTAAAAAAAAAAATCCCTTGATTAAAATCTAGACAACCCAATGATAGGGGCATTACCACCGTCCAAAAGGACAAGGCTTGAAACATGATGCTATAAATAACATAGCTAAGCATAACCTCAAACATATACATTCACATCATGTGTTAACAAATAAAGGGTTTATAAACTATAGTAAGATAATTCACTATGCAGTCTACATCTTCATCCACAGAAGAATTCAAAATACAACTTTAAGGTATGCATCTACGGTATTACTTCTAATCCATCTAGATTTCCCTTCTTCACTTATTCTCTTCAGTTGTTTCGCTGGCATGAGGGCAATACTGTGAGCATTTGCCTAAAACAAAACATGAAAAACATTTCGAACTGTGAGCCGTAGCTCAATACATGTATTCCTGAATTGTTAAATGATCAGTGAACACTGGTTGGGCCTGCTTTGCAATGCATTTTAAGTTAAAAACAGCGAATGAGATAAATGTAAAACTGCATTGCTAATTATTATCTGATAGTGAACCCCTGGATACTGTTACTATCTATGAATAGGTGTACACCTGCCAAGCCGACCGAAGGACCTGGCCAGAAGCCGCGCGGGTAATTGAAGGGCAATGCCCTGTAACTGATAACTGACGGGGTCACTAATTAACTGATAAATCACTGTGTCAACTGATTCATTGATGTACTTACCAAAACATGATAACGTTGATAAATATACTCTGATTTCTAAAGATACAGGCAACGCACATACCTTGAGTCTTTAAAAATGTCATCTGACTTGATACAAGTCAGTTGTTTTATAAATGTTATCTGACTTGATAAATATATTCTGACTTGATAACACTTATGCAAAATGGGGAATGAAAACTAGGCCTCAACTCTGTTTCATAAATGTCATTGTAAGTATGTGTACTCAGTAAATAATTCTTACTCGCATAATTGAGCAGGTAAAAGTATGTGTAACTGAAATTGAGTAATGAAATGGGATACATAACTTGTGCATTTCAATATAATAAACTGATTTTAACTCAATATAAGACAAGTTAAACCAAAATGAACTAACTTAAATCAGTTAGGGTTATTGAACTTGAAATACAGTAAATTGAAGCAAAATAGGCCAAATGGAAATGATTGAGGTGATAATGAAAAGATTTTAATTGATATAAATGAAATATGGGTTTCTGATATTTCTGAAATGGATGATCGAATGGTTAATGCTTCTGAAATGGATGCTATGAGGGGTAGTGTGAGATTCATAAAAGCTCATATAAGACCCTAACTTGGTCCAGAGGACATTGATTTTGAGTTATTACTTTGCTCACTTCCCAAATTTCAGTTTCATACTCACTTAACTCGGTTTTCAAACCCAAGAAAGTTTCTGTACATAATCAAACTTGTTGAACTGACTACACTTTGCAATTCCCTTGTAATACACATAATTATATAGAAACTTCTGAAAATATTTCCAAGTGTCATAAAGTTCTATATTCACTCATGTTACTGTTTGATGGTTTGCATTAGAAAATCCATATCTTTCACTCCTGATCTCCAAATAAGATGTGAAACAACAAGATAAAAAGCTCATAATGTCCACTAACACGTTCATTCAGGGCACGAAGCATAATTCACATAGTAATATCCCTAAACATAGGGTAGAACACAGATGTGTACAGTTTCAATTCAATCTGCGCAGTCTTAGCAAAACGACTATAACTTTTTCCACAAAACTTGGATTAAGGTGAATCAAAAGGCATTTGAAAGATAACTCATTGATATATCCATACACCAAAAATCACAATTTTTCAATGACCCAATCAATACCAGTTTTCCCATAACATTACTGTTCCAGTTCAGTTCTCAGTTTCAATGTATTCAGCATAGTCTTGAGTAAATTGGTCATAACTTTGTCCACACAACTCAAAATTGAGTATATCTAGAGCCTATTGAAATCTAACTCATTGAAGTATCTTCACACTAGAAATCATGAATTTTGGATGTGCCAAACAGTACCAGTTTAATCCTGAAATCACCCCTATTTTGGGTCTGTTTATTGCATAATAGCACTTACTTGTAAGCTTTTCTTGACATAACCACCCATTAAAACCACTCTTTAACTTATATAAATCAGCATAAACATTTTGATATTCATTACTAATGCCAAAGATCACAAAATCTCATTTAAAACAATCAAAATCCAGCACTTAAACATGAAGCTTGCATGATTAAGAGAAAACCCTAACCCTAGCATCATCCAACTTCAACTCCACCATGATCCATCACCAAGATGATTCTTAATTCAATAAAAACAACATGATCCATCATCAAAATAACCAAAACAAGAAGTAAGAACTAAAAATTCAAAGAACAAGATTGAAGTCACTTACTTTGAGCTTGAAATAAGTGGAGATGGAGATGATATTTGGTGGTTTTGAGGATGAAAAATGATAGCCAATGGAGGGAGGTTGTTTGGGGATTAAAATCCTTGCCGGAGAGTGGCTGGAAAACACCACAAAGCTAGTGAGGGAGGGGCTGGCCATGTGGTGAGAAGCAAGAGAGAGAAATGAGCTTTGATGTTTTTGATATGTTTTACTTGGATGAAAATGAGCCAAATTTGCTTGGCTATGCTTTTATCTAGCAAGAGGAATCTTAAGCCAATGAAAATTAAACACATGCAATGGTGCTTAGCCAAGTAAATGAATAATGACTTGTCGGGTCGGAATTGGGCCTAAATAAGTTCGAATTAGGGAAAGAACTGAAACCGAGCGCGTTGGAAAATTTTATTTATTTATTTATTTATTTTTTGTTGGGAAGCTCGGGATTAAAATGTAATGTCATGAAAAATAATTTAATCTTTTAAATCATAAATATTGAGGCCTACTATCAATTTTTCCCGAAATTATCTGGTAAATGAAACTCGAATTGTAAAGTGGGGCCTGAAATGAATTTTTTCAATTGTGATGATTCAATGAGATAAATAAATGTGAAAAATAAATAACATGGCTTAATTAAATAAATAAACACGATTTAGGGTCGGGCTATTGCAGCCTTCCCCCCTCTTAAAGAGCTTCGTCCTCGAAAGTTATGAACTTTACCAACAAATGCAAGGTTATCCCAAATAAATATGGGTACGTGACTTTCGCTTGATCCTCAGTTTTTCAAGTAGTTTATGAGGAAGTATGATTTGCCCAAAGCAATTTGATTTAAATTATCTGCTTAATGCTTAACTTCTTAATCATGTGATCCAATATCTGAATTGGATGCTCTTGAAACACAAGCCCCTCAATGACTGTAATGGATTTGATTATGACAGCATGGTCAGGATTTGAAATATACTGCATGAGTGGTAAGGTAAGGAACACAGTTATGCACATGTTTGAGTTATATATGCAGATCTGGTAGACAAATTGTGAAATTCGACCTTTCAATGAACTGATACGGTCCAAAAGATCTTGGCTTCAATTTAGATCGCAGTGCAACCTCCTTACACCCTTAGTTGGTGAGACTTTTTGAAAAGTTTGTCATATACTAGAAATTCCAGGAATTTCCTTCTTTTATCCACATAGCTTTTCGGTCAGTTCCAATGGTATGCTTTCAAGAGTCTTCTAAGATATGATGCCTTATTGAATGTAGAAGAAGACCTTCATGACTCAAAAGATGATTTTGTTGTCAATGTTGGCCGTCAGTTATCCTGCTGTTTCATGTAGGATTCTCTACTCGTGCGATCACAACGTTGACCACTGAAAGTTCCATACTTTCTTCAAATGCAAATGTTGGTCGTAGGTCATGAAGTATTACAGGCTCCAACTCAGAAGAGTTGGATCCATTAATATTTTTAGATGCTTGCCCATCCGTTTCAGGATGATAAGAAATGCTAAAGTTCAATCTAGTTCCAAAGGCTCTTTGAAGTGTTTATTAAAACAGGCTTGAAATCTCTGATCTCTATCAGACACTGTATCTGAAGGAATTCCATGAGAGGGTCCATTGAAATTGAATCCCTTTCTCAAGGTTTTGCTTTATTTTTTTGGAGCTCAGGATCATCATCCTGCTCTGAGGTAAGTGTTGGCATTTGAACATTTGCCTTTCTGTGTGACACTAATTAAATGTCCAGGTCTTCAAGTTATCTCAAGAGATCCAGATGAGTAGTTACTACAGTGTTCAAGGTATGTTGTGCCTTCCTATTCAGGGCACCTGCCACAATATTTCTCTTTCTTGATTGACATTGGATCTGCCACAACTGATGTTTCATGTGGACTGAGCCTCTTTTGAGAGAAGATGTACTTCAACCTTTGATGATCAGTATTGATTTTACATTGTGCTCTATATAAGTAATGCCTCCAATTTTTCACTGCAAAAACTATAGCTGCTAACTCCATATCATGGTTAGGTAATCATTCTCATGAGGCTTGAGTTGTTGGGAGGCATAAGCCACCAGTTGGATAATTTCTTTACGGGATATACGGTATTACTTATGAGTAATCTATATTATTGGTGGGAATTACAAAGTGTTCTATCTCTCTAATGTGTTTACCTTGCAGCCCTCATTTAGAGTGGACCCCTATCCCTGTTTTGATCAAAATAGTGAAACAGTGTCCATAACAACTGTGGGCATAATCAAGGGATTCACAAATGGGCATCCCTGAGAGCCTAACTTCACTTCGAGTCGATTTCTAAAAGAACTAACCACAACACTCCAGATTGCTACGTGGGAATTGATAAATGCACATGGTGTGGTAGCCCAGCGCACCTCATCACTGCCTGTTCTTGAAAACTGAAGGCTGTAGATAAGGGCTCTCATTTTCAAAGCCCACAACTGCAAGAAAGGTTTATGTGTTGAGGAAGAAGGAAGCTGTCACCGCTGGTGCAGTAGTTAGTGAAGCTCTCTTATAATTTCGAAGCCATTTGTGTATTGATTGATTCAGTTGCCACTTGTTTATTTATATTCACATGATCTGAAATGCAAGTAAACCTTGAGAATAAGAAGGCAGAAATCAATACCGTACACGTGAGATTTTCTTTATTCAAGTGAGAAAGTATAAGTAATACCGTAAACACTGGGGCACATGATTCTTATGGGCTTATACAGTATAAGTAATACCGTATAAGTAATTCCAACCACATGCTCATAAGAATTGAGTTTTTTGAATCTGTAACGGTATATCTCTATCATGTGTGATGAGGGGTCCACTCTAAATGAGGGCTGTAAGGTAAACACATTAGAGAGATAGAACACTTTGTAATTCCCACCAATAATATAGATTACTCATAAGTAATACCGTATATCCCATAAAGAAATTATCCAACTGGTGGCTTATGCCTCCCAATAACTCAAGCCTCATGAGAATGATTACCTAACCATGATATGGAGTTAGCAGCTACAGTTTTTGCAGTGAAAATTTGGGGATATTACTTATATAGAGCACAATATAAAATCAATACTGATCATCAAAGGTTGAAGTACATCTTCTCTCAAAAGAGGCTCAGTCTACATAAAACATCAGTTGTGGCAGATCCAATGTCAATCAAGAAAGAGAAATATTGTGGCAGGTGCCCTGAATAGGAAGGCACAACATACCTTAAACACTGTAGTAACTACTCATCTGGATCTCTTGAGAGAGCTTGAAGACCTGGACATTTAATTAGTGTCGCACAGAAAGGCAAATGTTCAAATGCCAACACTTACCTTAGAGTGAATCAGGATGATGATCCTGAGCTCTAAAAAAATCAAGCAAAACCTTGAGAGAGGGATTCATTTTCAATGGACCTTGTCATGGAATTCCTTCCGATACAGTCCTGATAGAGATCAGAGGTTTCAAGCCTGTTTTGATAAACACTTCAAAGAGCCTTTGGAACTAGATTGAATTTTAGCAGTTCTTATCATCCTGAAACGGATGGGGAAGCATCTAAAAATATCAATGGATCCAACTCTTCTGAGTTGGAGCCTGTAGTACTTCATGACCTACGACCAACATTTGCATTTGAAGAAAGTATGGAACTTTCAGTGGTCAACATTGTGATAGCACGAGTAGAGAATCCTACATGAAACATCAGGATAACTGACGGCCAACATTGACAACAAAATCATCTTTTGAGTTATGGAGGGCTTCTTCAGCAGTCAATAAGGCAGCATATCTCAGAAAACTCTTGAAAGCATACCATTGGAACCGACCGAAAAGCTATGTTGATAAAAGAAGAAGATTCCTAGAATTTCTAGTATATGACAATCTTTTCAAAAAGTCTCACCAGTTAAGGGTGTAAGGAGGTTGCACTGCGATCTAAATTGAAGCCAAGATCTTTTGGACCATATCAGTTCATTGAAAGCTCGAATTTCACAATTTGTCTACCAGATCTGCATATATAACTCAAATATGTGCATAACATGTTCTGTGTTCCTTACCTTACCACTTAGGCAGTATATTTCAGATCCTGACTATGTTGTTATAATCAAATCCATTACAGTCATTGAGGGTCTTGTATTTCAAGAGCATCCAATTTAGATATTAGATCACAGGATTAAGAAGTTAAGTATTAAGCAGATACTTTAAATCAAATTGCTTTGGGCAAATCATACTTCCTCATAAACTACTTGAAAAACTGAGGATCAAGTGAAAGTCACGTACCCATATTTATTTGGGACAACCTTGCACCTGTTGGTAAAGTTCATAGGTTTCGAGGACGAAACTCTTTAAGGGGGGAAGGCTGTAATAGCGCGGCCCTAAATCATATTTATTTATTTAATTAAGCCATATTATTCATTTTTCACATTTATTTATCTTATTGAATCATCCCAATTGAAAAAATTCATTTCGGGTCCCACTTTGCAATTTGAGTTTCATTTACCGGACAATTTCAGGAAAAATTGATAGTAGGCCTCGATATTTATGATTTAAAAGATTAAATTATTTTTTATGACATTACATTTTAATCCTGAGCTTCCCAAAAAAATAAATAAATAAATAAAATTTCCAACCAGCTCGGTTTCAGTTCTTTCCCCAACCCGAACTCATTTAGGCCCAATTCCGACCCGACAAGTCATTACTCCATTTACTTGGCTAAGCACCATTGCATGTGTTTAATTTTCATTGGCTTAAGGTTCCTCTTGCTAGATAAAAGCATAGCCAAGTAAATTTGGCTCATTTTCATCCAAGTAAAACATATCAAAAACATCAAAGCTCATTTCTCTCTCTTGCTTCTCACCCCATGGCCAGCCCCTCCCCCACCAGCTTTGTGGTGTTTTCTGGCCACTTTCCGACCACTCTCGGGCAAGGATTTCAATCCCCAAACAACGTCCCTCCATTGGCTACCATTTTTCATCGTTAAAACCACCAAATATCATCTCCATCTCCACTTATTTCAAGCTCAAAGTAAGTGACTTCAATCTTGTTCTTTGAATTTTTGGTTCTTGCTTCTTGTTTTGGTTATTTTGATGAGGGATCATGTTGTTTTTATTGAATTAAGAATCATCTTGGTGATGGATCATGGTGGAGTTAAAGTTGGGTGATGCTAGGGTTAGGGTTTTCTCTTAATCATGCAAGCTTCATGTTTAAGTGTTGGATTTTGATTGTTTTAAATGAGATTTTTTGATCTTTGGCATTGGTAATGAATATCAAAATGTTTATGCTGATTTATATAAGTTAAAGAGTGGTTTTAATGGGTCGTTATGTCAAGAAAAGCTTACAAGTAAGTGCTATTATACAATAAACATACCCAAAATAGGAGTGACTTTAGGATTAAATTGGTACGGTTTGGCACATCCACAATTCATGATTTTTGGTGTAAAGATACGTTAATGAGGTAGCTTTCAATAGGCTCTAGAATTACTCAATTTTGAGTTGTGTGGACAAAATTATGACTAATTTACTCAAGACTATGCAGAATACATTGAAACTGAAAACTGAACTGGAATAGTAACTTTATGAGAAAACTGGTATTGATTGGGTCATTGAAAAATTGTGATTTTTGGTGTGTGGATATATCAATGAGTTATCTTTCGAATGCCTTTTGAATCACCTTAATCTGAGTTTTGTGGAAAAAGGTATAGTCATTTTGCTACGACTGCGCAGATTGAACTGAAACTGTACACGTTTGTGTTCTACCCTACATTTAGGGACCTTACTATGTGAATCATGCTTTGTGCCCTGAATGAAAGTTTTAGTGGGCATTATGCAATTTTCATCTTGGGGTTTTACATCTTATTTGGAGGTCAGGAGTGAAAGATATGGATTTTCTAATGCAGACTATCAAACGGTAACATGAGTGAATATAGAACTTTGTGACATTTGGAAATATTTTCAGAAGTTTCTATATAATTATGGGTATTACAAGGGAATTACAAAGTTTAGTGAGTTCAACAATTTGATTACGTATAGAAACTTTCTTGGGTTTGAAAACCGAGTTAAGTGAGTATGAAACTGAAATTTGGGAAGTGAGCAGAGTAATAACTCAAAATCAGTATCCTTTGGACCAAGTTAGGGTGTTATATGAGCTTTTATGAACCTCACAACACCCCTCATAGCAACCATTTCAGAAGCATTAACCATTCGATTATCCATTTCAGAAATATCAGAAACCCATATTTCATTTATATCAATTAAAATCTTTTTATTATCACCTCAATCATTTCCATTTGGCCTATTTTGCTTCAATTTACTGTATTTCAAGTTCAACAATCCTAACTAATTTAAATCAGTTCATTTTGGTTTAACTTGTCTTATATTGAGTTAAAATCGGTTTATTGTATTGAAATGTACAAGTTATGTATCCCATTTCATTACTCAATTTCAGTTACACATACTTTTACCTACTCAATTATGCGAGTAAGAATCATTTACTGATTATACGTACTTACAATGACATTTATGAAACAGAGTTGAGGCCTAATTATCGTTCCCTATTTTGCATAAGTGTTATCAAGTCAGAATATATTTATCAAGTCAGATGACATTTATGAAACAGCTAACTTGTATCAAGTCAGATGACATTTTTAAAGATTTAAGGTACGTGCATTGCCTATATCTTTAGAAATCAGAGTATATTTATCAACGTTATCATGTTTTGGTAAGTACATCAATGAATCAGTTTACATAGTGATTTATCAGTTAATTAGTGACCCCGTCAGTTATTAGTTACAGGGCATTGCCCTTCAGTTACCCACGCGGCTTCAAGCCAGGTCCCCTGGTTGGCTTGGCAGGTGTACACCTATTCATAGATCGTAACAGTATCAAGGGGTTCACTATAAGATAATAATTAGCAATGCAGTTTTACATTTATCTCATTCACTGTTTTTAACTTAAAATAAATTACAAAGCAGGCCCAACCAGTGTTCAATGATCATTTAACAATTCAGGAATGCATGTATTGAGCTTCGGCTCACAGTTCGAAATGTTTTTCATGTTTTGTTTTAGGAAAATGCTCAGAGTATTGCCCTCATGCCAGTGAAACAACTGAAGAGAATAAGTGAAGAAGGGAAATCTGGATGGATTAGAAGTAATACCGTATATGCATACCTTAAAGTTGTATTTTGAATTCTTCTGTGGATAAAGATGTGGATTGCATGGTGAATTATCTTACTATGGTTTATAAACCCTTCATTTGTTAACACATGATGTGAATGTATATGTTTGAAGTTATGCTTAGCTATGTTATTTACAACACTCATGTTTCAAGCCTTGTCCTTTTGGATGGCGGTAATGCCCCTATCATTGGGTTGTCTAGATTTTAATCAAGGGATTTTTTTTAAAGAAGAATATAAATAGTGAAACATGGTTAATTTGGGGCGTTACACTTTATGCTCAATTCCCCTGCCCTTGTCGATGCAACATCCGATCTCATAGTCACTCGCCAGAATGTATATCCTCTGATGCTATCCCCGGGTAGTTCAATAATAAGCCATATTCCTTTTCAGTTTGCCTCAGGTTGTAATGCACCCATATCGAATCACCTTCATCATCCTTGATTTTCATTCCCCGTCGAAATGGTCGATTAATTTTCATATGTACTTGGACTCTAATATATTGTCCATAGTCCTCTGAGTCCACCTCCACCACCTGTCGTATCTTACCACCTTCGGATTTTACCAACTTCTTGTCACAGGTATTAAATAGGAGATCGTAAATTTGCACCTAAAATGCAATAGATTCAAGGTGTAGTTTAGACAGTTGTTCATCACCACCACACTCCTTTAAGTTAACTAAATTTTGATCAAAACTCTATGGGACTCCATCAACCACCCTCCAGGTAGCAATGGTAAAAATTTGCCCAATCCCAAAAAATAGGGTATAGTAATGAAGTTTTCATTTGAATTTAAAATTTAGACACAACATTTTTCATATTTCTATTGTCTAAATTCCATTTTTACCCGAATTTAGCCTTGTCTGAATTGTACAACCTGGGAAAAAACGAGTACCGGTCGTCAATTTCATGTTCGAATTTTGGCATTGCCGGATTTGTCCGACACAAATTTGAGTCGAACCCGAATTTTTGTCAGTGCGACCTCCGATAATCCTTCTCACGACAAAATTCAAACAAGAACAAGTTATCCCCAAAATCAGGGATAAAACTCCTTTCATTTGTTGCCATATAGTCAGAGACGTAGCCAGGTTTCAACTTTAGAGGTGTCGAAACATATACATAATATAAAATTTAATAGTAGTTTTGAAAATAAAAGTACATAATTAATATATTTTAAAAGGTTGTAGTTAAGAACTCGTGTTTTGGAAGTAAAGTAAATTAAAACCAATTTACTTTTTTTTTAGGTTTCTAATTCTTAGTGCCAAGATCAACAAACATAGCAAACTAATTTTTTCATTAATCAAGCGCATAAGAATTCAAAATCAATTAATCAATCAATCTTCCACAACCAGCAAGTACTAGCCAAATTATCCTAAATTCCCAATCAAAAACCCTAATTCTTTAATTCTTGACAGTAAATCACTAAATTCACTGATTATCTAACATGAATTTGACTAAAATAAGCAAACTAATAATAATAACAATAATAATAATAATAATAATGATAATAATAATAATAATAATAATAATAATAATAATAATAATAATAATAATAATAATAATTTGCTACAAAACTTAAGTGGCCTAAAAATTAAAGGGGCAGAAAAATTAAAAATATTAATGGATAGATGGAGGAGTTTAGATTTGAACACACAGCCACACAAGGCAGGAGGGAAGATGGAGGAGCTTGGAATTGAACACACAACTACACAAGGCAAGGGCAAAAGGGTCAGACATAGAAACTGCTTAGCTACCTTACACCTTGTGATAAATATAGTAATTACTTCATATATATTAGTTTTTTTTTTCTGAAATTTCTATATTACAAATTTTTTTCCTCCAAATCAAGGGGTGTCAATTGACACCCCTTGGGTTAATGTGGCTCTGCCATTGCATACAATAGCTATGGTTTTCTTGAGTGCCCCACTACTTAAAAACTTCTCCGTTTGCATGTTACCCACCAAACACCACTTAAATTCTTTACACCTTTTTATACCTGTCAAATTTTGCTTTGGTATAGTAATTCCTTCTTCCTCATCATCATGAAGTGACAGTTTTCACCACATATCTTCTAGTCTTTTTGCATCACTACTCAATGCCGCCATGCTTCCAAATCCTATACTCAACTATACGTCTGAACAATCCAAACACTTGCACCATAGGCAAGACAATGAAAACCTCATAAGGGCTCTTAGGGGAAGATATGCAAAGGAACAAGGATGTTGAGTGTAGCAACTAAGCCTTGACTGAAGCCCTAGGAGTCGTCGGAAAGTAACCTAGCTATTAGAAAAGTTGATAGATGGTACATCACCAAATGCTAATTGTTCTTGAGGACAGGCACTCAATCTTGATATATCTGGTATGGTCATGAAGGGTGGATTTACAATCTGATTATCACAAAACAAACTGGAATACCATATTACGTTGCACAGAAATTCATCACTTTTTTTAAGTGGCTGTCAATTGTTGCCTTCATTTTATCAATGACTTTCACCTATGGAAGTTCACCAATTTGAGGCTTTAGTGGCTATGCGACTAAAGCTATTAAGTATTCACTGCAAAGTTTGTTTCCTAAGTTGATGTCAATGTCCATCTCTATACATAGGATAAGAGTTCTCTCTCAAATTGATGTTAGATTTATGAGCACATAAGGAAGGATCCTCATAGCACTAGGAATCCAGTTGATCTAATCTCCTTTATTTTTACTAGGTTGACACATGAAAGGATGCTTGTAAGTTTGAGCTCAAACTGAAGCAAATCCTGACATATCAAAAACCTTATGGATAAAAACGAAGCAAGAGGTAGAATCTCCATTGTATTTCTAAGGATCTTATTGACATACGTCCTTTTTTGTATTTATACAAACTCAACTCAAGGGTGACATATGCCAAAATTTGAACCAAGAATTGTATTAGAGAACATTTTGAGGAATGCCCGACCTCATGAAAATGAAAATAGGTTTATAATTTTTTGGCTCTAACTTTTTGTCTTTTTTTCTTTACTGGTAGATTAGGGACAATAAAAATTACATGGATTTTTTTTTTATATTCACCTTAGCCAAATCATGAGCCTAAATAGGTAATTCCCATGACAACATACCCTACTAAGTTAACATTAAGCAAAAAAATAATACAATTAATATAGGAAAATTATGAACTCAGACTAAACCCTTTTACGCTGGAATCTTCTCTTTTGCATCTGGTTCTTCTCTTGAAGTGGCTTTGACTTTTGTCAAGGATGACCACTTATTGTTTTCTCTTCATACTAATGTCGTTCTTATTTGCTTCTTTTCTTTTTTACCTGCCCAACTTGGCTCATAGAGCTCCGTGAGATTACATTCTTTTGCTACCTAAGGATGAAGTGCCTAGGTGGCTTCCTCTTGACTTCCTTACTGGCTTCTCCTCTTCTTTGGCAAATGGATACATCCAAGTTGGTGGACATGATATTTGTTGGGGCTGTGACTCCTAAGCTTTGAGGCTGCTAATAACCCTCTTCCTTTTGCATGCCTTCCTCTATCAAGGCGTCCTTTTTATCTTCTTCTATTTGATCTGCCTAATTCCTTGACCGTAAGGACTCAACACTTCCTTCTTTTCTTCTTATTGGTGTTATTCACCATTATTCGTAGTTGTCTTTCTTAGTGAGGTCTAGGGTTTACCCTACCCACGCAATTGAATTCATACTATTACGCGATTCAAACTCATAAAGCTCAATCAATCTTCCCTTCATGAAGAAATCATAGGACGACTTGTTGGTTTCCGATGATTGTTATTAATTAAAGAAGCTAGAAATTTCATAGGACTTGGGTTAGTACCATCCCTCTACATGACATAGAACTTGATTTTGAGGTTTAAGGTTATACCTTTACATCTTCCCGACTCTGCCAAACTCTATTACCCTTTCTATGGACCACGTCCTTTTTTAATTCAATCCCTTAATCCTCACAAATATCCATATTATCTTTACAAGGTCTGTTGAGTTCTTGAAAATGCCCATTGTTATTTGAATTATGACTCCATATCTCAATGTTTGTCTCCAAAGTTGAGGTCGACGCCTATTTCCTCCTAACTTTATTCTCGCCTCCAAGGATTATCTTAACCTTAATTAGTTCCTTCAGCACTTCATGACTATGAGCACAAAATCAACTAGCTTATTCAAGGTCATTGATGGGCTAATCCACATAGTTCAATTTAACCAAGGTAGCAGCCCTTTAAAGAAATGCTAATGTTGTTAGGATCATATTCCAACGATGGTGAGTTGAAAATTGTTCTCTTATTATAATCACCCACCCTTAAATGAACTACTACCAAAGTAAGACATAATGAATTGCTAAGATCAATCATCACTAAAACATGTTGGTCACATAATGGTTAACTAGGACTAAGGAGTTAGAAAGCAGTGTCATATGTAAAAATGGCGCGATTGAACCCCTTCCTTGAGAAACTTATTTCTGAACTCCTTAATCTCTACTACTTTTCCAAAGATTTTTTTTGGAGATGTTTATATGATTAAACCAATCAAGGACCTCCTCATCTACCTCATCATCTAAGAAATTATCAAATTCATAAAGTGGTTATGTAGGTTCCATATTTAAAGGAGTGCAACATCCTATAAGGCAAAACCACAACACCATTAAGGTTAAGAACCCAAATAAATGAGGAAGCTATGCTATTAGAAATCGGGTCATATTTTGACACCAGATATTGACACTATTACCACGTGTTAACGATAAAATTTTTATGTTGTTCACAATTTACAGGGTCTCAATGCTTTTTAGAGTTGAGGATGGGCTTGACTCCAAAGAGCGTCAACATAGCTAATTTTCAGCTGCCTTAACTGTTAGGATGGGTGCGAGATGTTCGTAGCTTTAAAATAATGAAATTTTATAAGTAAAAAATTTGTAGGGATTTTCAGAGCAAAAAAGGAAAATTATTATAATATGATTTTTCAATCAATAAAAAACTAAAAGTCATTGCCTAGCCTTTTGTTCATATTGCTAGAATCGACTGTATGTGTGCCCCTCTCTCTCATCACTCTCATACCCCTCACTCGATCGATCTCTTGCTAGTGCCCTGTGCCCCACTCAATTGATCTCTCACTAGCGCTCCCTATAGCAGATTGTCGATCATCACCGTCTCTCTCCCTCATCCCAATTCTTTGCCGGGACACTCTGTTATTGATCTTCTATGTTTTCGTCTATTAGAACCCTAATTTTACACCAGCATGCTACTATGGATGGATCGTGGAAACCTAGTGGGATTCATAATTTGCTCTCTAAGAAGGTCATTCTCCCTCTCTTTCTCTTTATCTTTGATTTTCTGTCACTGCTTGTGTGTCTGTCAGCTTGGATCTAGTTTCTTCAAATGAATATGGTGTTGTTCAATTGTTTGATTGTGAAATTGATAGTGGAATTAGTTGTGTGTTATGATAAATCACTTCCTAGCTTGTACCACAAACACATCTTCCTTTTCTTCTTTACTTTCTGCCGCACCTTCCATCGTAGTTACCTTGAAGGGTTTTGTGATTGATAAAGATGATAATGATCTAGGTTTGGTTATTCTAGTTTATTGAGATCAAAAGTATAGTGCTTGGATTTTGAGAGAGACAGAGGTAGGTTTGAAGGCAGTAGTGATTTTCTTGAACATATAATATATTTGATGATTGTGACTACTATTTCTCTATTCAGGGACAAAGTTGCATTATGTGGGGTCTAAACTTAAATAATTCTTAAGAAAGGTAAACGAAAAATAAGAACAATAGTTGTGGGTGAAATATTTCTGTCAAAGCTTACAACTTGCAAAGTAAAATACTACTACTGTATGAAATCCATAAGTTAGTTTGAAAAAGTAAGGTGAAACAATTGAACATTAAATAAACATACAGTCATGCATATCTTTGGTCCCATGTAGACAATAAAGTCATGTAGGGACTAGCTTAGTAATAAGTATATAATTTTGGAGTTAAAGAGGTTTACATATGAGCCTTCCTAGGATAATGTCACAGTCTTGGTGATGTTGTTTTGAGAATTTGTGAGTATTTTGTAAACATTAAACACTGCCAAGCACTCCTAAATGTTAATAGTTGTTTGGTGACACTCCGAAACTCCGAAACTGCCCCAACTATTGCTAAATGCTAGTAACTGCTCACAAATACTAATAACTACTCACAAATACTAATAACTGCTCATAAACTCCCTACCGAGATCATATAGTATGTAATTAACATTAGGTATTATTTATGAAAAGAATTTGTTTATTTATAAGTCATTAGTTTAAATGAAGCAAATTATAGTTGTTTTTCCTTCTTAATTAATATTTTTATTACCATTATAGTGAAAGAGCTTAGATCATTTTGTAGGATACTTCATTGAATTATTTGATATGTATGTAGACATGGGTACGAGTTGGATTGAATTGTTGAATAATCATCATGCATATCTTACTAGCGCTGGTAAATTTATTGAACTTGCCAAAGAAAATCTTATTGAAAGAAGAACTCAATGTACACATAGTAAATGTAAGGTGGATAAATGGTTTCTTATAGACTAAGTAGAGCAACATCTTTATTGCAAGGGTTTCCATAAACAATACATGGTGGCAAGGATATTCTTGAACATGTGAATTATAGAGGAAACATTAGTCATGAACCCATTAACAGCCCAACAAGTTTGGTGGGCTGAGATGGTATCGACGGCTTATTAAGAGTCGCTTTTGGGGTTAACATTCCTTGCTCTAATGATGATGTTGTAAATGATGTGCTTAGTGAAGAAACTACTACAGTACTAGAACCTTTTGATACCTGTAATGGCCAATTTTCATGCGAGCAACTTAATGACTCCCCAAATCCATCCTTAGATGATGAAGAGAATTCCAAGTATCAAAAGCTACTAGAAGCTGCCAATGAAATATTCGCGATTTTTATTTCAGTGGTAGCTAATGAATTTGCCTAAGGATTTGATTAGCTGTAATTTTGCTATTGTAGAAAGTTGGATTAGTACTAGGTTTTTGTTCAATGGGTAACTTTATTAAAAATAAAATCATTACTATTATTAGCTTTGAAATTTCATGATGCATTTACGAACATAACATAACACTGCATCGAAAGACAGATTGAATATTAGACTTAATGCGTTTAATTTGTGAGCTAGAAGTCTTAAGTTTAGTTGGTATTAAACAAGGATTAAAAAAAAAGAAAAAACCAAAAGGGGTGAGCCCTTTTCTCGGGCAGAAAAAAGAGACCCGAAGGGGGGGTTTCAGCTACCCCATCCCCAGCGACCACCACGAAGAGAGAGAGAGAGAGAGAGAGCGACGGTGCGACGGCAGCACACTAGCAGTCCGGCCACGCTCTGCTGGCATCTTTTGCGCGATAGGTGACAGCGAAAGAGGGAGAAAGAGATTGAGGGAGGGTGAGAGAGCGAGACCGATATATGGAAAAGAGGAGAAGCAGTGACAAGGAGACCGAGAGTGGTGGTCTGATGGTGAGAGGAGAAGGGCGAAAAGGGAGTTCCTGCTCTTATACTTTGTTCTTCTACCCTGACAGACGCACAAAGAGAGGGAGTGGTCACAGGTTTGTCTCAGCGGCTCTTCCATAATTCACTAGTGGCAGTTTGGCAGTGGAGTGGCTGCAAGCAAGTGGGGCAGCAAAGGAGTAAACCAATTCCATGCATGCCAACCGAACCAAACACTAAGTCGGGTTCTTAAGCTTGGAATTAGGTGGTGATGCTTGACTCCATAAACTACTATTAATTTGTAAGTTTTTACTTGTTTTGTCCATCAATTGATTTGATTTGAAAGACGAATTCTGTGAGTATTGTGAATTATTGGGCAGTAAGTGGATGGCCTGAGATTGACCAAACTCATTTGGGATTGAAATTAAATAAATTTCAAGGATCTTTGTTGGCAGTGTTGTGACGAGGGAGCTCGGGATTTTGAGTGTTGAATTTAGTTATGGTGAAGTGTTATTTTTGTGCCCGTGTTATGATTCAATTGACTTAGTATTGTCAGGGTGCAATAATGTCATTAATTCCATGTGATTGCTTGGCCTAGTTGTTTGTAGATTCTTCCTAGGAGTAGAACTGAAACGAATGGAGCTGCTTGGTAGCACAGAACAATTTAGTGATGAACCAATTCTATGAATCAGGGTAGTGGTTACCCCGGTTCAGCCTTGCCTTCCTAAATTATATGTTGCTTGTGCAAGTGTCATAGGCTAAGTTTCATGCTTAATTGTCACAACCCTAATTATTTAAGGTTGTCTGTCTGTCTTAGACCCTCTTAATAAATGATATGTAATGTAAGAACTCTATTCAATTGATCCTTGCTTGATTCGTCTTAAGCCTATACCCAATCATTTTCACAATGCAGATTTGATTGGTTGAGTTCTTCAAGTGTCAACCTTAAAGGTCCCTTAAATTGCTATGTGATTAAAACAACGCTTCACTCTTTTTAGTTGATTCGAGCTTAAAATGCTTACTTAATTACATCCAGTGGTCACTTTAATGGGCTATCGAGATGGAAACAACGCGAATTATGAATGTACATATTTACTTTGTCCTTGAAGGCATGCGTTAATAAGTATGTATGTGAACTACTATGATATTGCGAGCATGCCGAGTTATGTGATTAGTAATGACTATTACACCAGTTGGTTGATAAGAATGCTTTTAAGCAAATCAGATTATGAGTAACTTATAGGCTTGTAAGCTTTAGGATAAGTTTTAATAACATTTCCATTCAAAAGTGAATGCGTGCTTGGTCATTAACTCGTTTAGAAGCATGTTTTGACAAGATGAATGGTTGTATGCTTTTCAAAAGTCAATGAACTTATTCAGGCATTTTAGCCTTCCTGAGAACGAAAATTCCATTGTTGTGATGTAATGAAAATTTTGAGGCAAAAGGTGTTTAAATTGAGATGCATCTGAAATGTTTTGGGCTAGGAGAATAGTGCTAAATGCTTAGACAAATGGTTATGGAGCAAGCTCGTTATGCGGGAACCCCAATTTCTAGGGAATAAACCTAGGAGTAAGAACCTTAGAAGATCCAGACGAGGGTAATGGTCCACTGATTATGAGAATCCCCACGGATAATATCAAGGGCGAGTGTAAGGCGAGTCTAGATCTCCCCTAATGCGCATGAATATAAGAATCCGATGGCCTACGAAATGATTTCGTACTTATTATGTGATGAAAACTCCACGTTCGAAGACTACGCTAGCGCAAAGATTTGAAAAAGTTCATGTACTCTTAAAAAGAGCTTTTATTGAGTTCTAAATGATTTTTCAGTGAATAACAAATATTTTATAAATGCTTACTTCAGTTTAAGTGATGGTTCTTACCTTTGTGTAATTCAATCCTTTAGTAAAAAGAATCCTACTTAATGATTCTAATTGAACTCCTTGATGATAGGTGTTCATGTATGAACTAAGTGCTCTACTATTCTCCATACCTAAATTTGAGCATGAGTTAGTTTACTTTTGAGTCTTATATGCCTGCTATGTAATATTAAGCAAGTGATCGCCACTACTAAGCTATAAGAGGCATAGTTTAGGTTAGTTGAGAACTCTTATGCATGAAATAAAAGGAGATTAGAAATATCTTTTGAATCTTGAAGGTTATTGAGGTAATAATGAATATGAGAGACCTTATGTGATAATTATGTGATATTAAATATCAAACATGTGTGACTACTACTTAAAAGTATTACGTGCAATTGCTTTATTTTCTTAGGGTTGGGGATCCCCTCTCTATTTTTCCTTTTCCCCAGGTTCTTAAATGATAAATAGAAGTCAGTTCACAAGAGTCAAGTTAGAATCTCCATTTCACTTGGGAAACAGGAACTATGTGGATGTATACGTAGATTCATGAGTTGAATACTGTAATATGATGTGACCCTAGATTTCTAAATATATGTAAATAATGTACTTTGGTTTATGCATTGTATATTGAATAGCAGTCACTCTGAATGGCCTTATGGGCCAATCATCTGAACAGTAGGTCATTTATTTTAGTTGAAATTAGTTATTTTTATGATGTAAACCCTCGTGCTCCGGACATGTGATCTGTTGAGCTGTATCTTTTATTTCCTTCTTCATTATTGAACTTTATTAATTGCTATACTTTGGGCGTGTGGCTCGTGGAGTTGTGGTCTCTGGCGTAGCTGTCGAGCTTATGGATATATCTTGTATGTTTTGTCATTGAAGGGACCTAATGTAAGGCTTTAACCTTGGAAAACAGCCAGTCTTTAGGCAAAACTCTGTCCATTTTGCTCCTGGATTTAAGAAAACATTAACGTACCTAACCTTAGGAGATAACGGTGTTACAGATAGTATCAGAGCAAGGTCCTGTGACCACATGCCGCGACTTCAGTCTTACATTTCATATAGCTACCTAGGAACATCTTTGCGATGATGTGATACATCTAATGTTTCTATGAGTGTATGTAATTTTGACATGACTGTTGGTGCATTTAGGTAACTATGTGTGACCTGAATGAGCTAATTGATTGAATAAATGAGCCATTTGCTATAGAATAGCCTGAGTGACTTGTATTCTCATGAATAAGCTAAGTGTTAGCTTAATTAATAATTATTTTGTATATGCACCTTTGCACTTCAAATCAAAAGTTTAAAGTACGGTTGGTTTGAACTCAGAAGATTGGAAAAGTCCTAACTATAAGCTCATTCCTACCTCTAAGGTATGATTTGCTCGTTGAGCCCTATAATGGAGTGAGCAGACGTACTTAATGGTTGGTAGAAAGAGGGCTAGAAGCAGTAAAACTATTTTCCTCTTGAAAACCTAGAGACTTTGAAAGTTAAAATCTTTCCTAATTAGTGAGTTAAGGTTTTTCTTTCGCATTAAAGGACCTTTTTAATTATCTAGTTAGGCCTTACTGATGCGTGTGAAGACTTGCATTCGCTTTGTAATAATGTCCTAGTCTAGTTCTATAAGCATAAGTTTTTATGTGTAATCAGATGTTTTGAATGCCTACATGCCAAGATGCGTGCGTTACTCGATCATTAATGATGAGTTGTTACTAAGTGATTAAAAGATTGCTTTCCATAACTGAAGGTTATTTTAGATGGACCCATTTTTACATAAATTCTCAATTGTTAAGGGAACTAAGTGAGATCTTCGTATACATCATGTCAATATGGATAATTATGATACGGTCTTGCTGATTGTCGCCTAAGTGTTATTGCAAACCTTCCATGTACTTGCCATTGATACTTAGATGTGGCCTTAATCTGGATTTGTTATTTACATAAGGAGTCTTTCTTGCTTCCCACACATGTAACTACTGTTACTCACGGGTTAGGCATTATACTTATCATGGCATGGAACGCTATTCTTCTTATAGGATTGATAGTGTCCTGCCTATATCAACCCTAACACACCTAGAGCAGAGATAAAAGGAAGAACCTGACAGACTTTGGATTGTTGCACCTTATGCGCCATCTCCGGTAATTCCTTAAGTATTGACACCAAATGCTGAAGTCTAGATTTTCTATCGGAGATTAAGCTTTCTCTTATGTACTACAACTTGTTGAGATTCTTACGATCAGCTTATGAGATAAGGTGCCCTGAAAACCTCGACGTGCATCTGTAGGACCACTAATGCCATCGTTCTTACCCCTAAAAATTGTTAGCTTTACAGTGGCTACTTCCTAACAAATTTGGACAAGCCTCCAGACATATCTTTGACCCAAATGTTGCAAATAAGGATTACACTTGTAGGAGCTTGACTAAACGTCCTCCTAGGTGACACTACCATGAGTTTGTGTGGCTAAGTGCACAATCATGATGTTTTGTAGAATGCGAAGGCCATGGAAGCATATGTAGTTACTTAGGTTCGTGTCATATGCACAGTCATGTTAGGTTTCATATGTGCATATGAATTGTTTGAGTCTCAATAGTCGAATAACACTTCTTGGTGTTTACTTAACTTACTAGCAGCCTTTTGGTTTATGACAGCATGACTGGTTGAATAAGATAGCTGCTAATGTTTATGTACCTTGTATTGGTAGGCATTCCGTAGGAGATTCTAGATTAGTACTATGAATAGCCGTTATGCATGTGAGTCGCATACTAACTATTATATATTAAAGCATGATATGGTGACCATAGGAGCTTGCGTTTGCATATTCTTGCCCTTGTATTCTATGTTTGATCGGATGGCATACTAGCATACCTATGCCTGTAATTGAACTCTTGACTCGAAGGCTTATGAATGAATGTGTGTGAAATAATCTTCAGCATGACTCAACTTAATGCCTTGGCACGATATGAATAAGATATCTTATACTATATTTTACGCTATATGTGTTATGTACCTTATGGTGGCTTCCGTAGGAGATTCTAGAGTAGTACTATGCTAGCCGTTATGCTTGATGCCACTAACTATTTTACTATTTTGTGGTTATTACATGTGACTTTACCTCAACTCTAGGTGCCTTGCGATTTAGATGTCGTGCTATCAGTTCACATATCACCACTACTATTTTTGCACCAAGGATCGACAGTTACATATCTATGTGCTTGCTTATAAACATTTTGAGTAAAATGCAAAAGCGATAAATGTAATCATGGTTGTAATGAACCTATTCGAACAATTGATCTATTGAATATGATTGCTAATATGATTAATTGAAGTATATGACATGATGTGACCTATTTGTGCTAGGGTATTTTCTTTGGATAATCTACTTGGGATAAAAAGGGGCCTTGATTTAAGACTATGAGCATAGCACTCTATTTGCATATCTCCATAATTAGGAAATAATCAGTTCTGAACAGAGACCCTAAGGCAAACATTAAGATCACTAGACTATAATTGTATTATTTGATTTATGAACTTCTAATTAGACCTATCTTCATCAAAGGAATACTTCTCTATCTCCCTATGAAAACTACAAGCTTCCTGGTGGTAATGCCCATGTGAAACCACCTTACCTTGGCAGTTAGACTCTTATGAAATGGTAGTTAACATATGTTAAGGTGATGTCAAGTAGGCGGATTGTGTGCCAAACCTATTCCAAGGAAGAAATCAATCTTTTTGCCTCTCTTAAGCGGCTTGTGTTCAGACCTGTACTACACTTTTACTACGTATCAACCACATTCTTTCCATATAGCTTCTCCAAGTTTTATCCCTACGTGATAATTTGTAGTTGCATATGTCGTCCTCTTGGAAGTGCTTGTTATATACATGTTAGACTAACCCATGTTACTTATGATTCTTGGGCGTGAGAATGCTGAGTTGTTGATTCTATGCGATGCCATTGTACTTCATGATGCTATGTGATGCCCTTATTACACTATATGCTGTAGGAGCTTCATGGATAACCAACTTCTTAGAGTGATTTAACGTCATGCTTTAGAAAGAACTTGAGCCAATTGACTGCTCGTATATGACCTTGATTTGTTATGGCTTAGTTGTCATACCTTTAGATGTCCATTCATAGCAATGCACATATATAGAGTTATTAGTCAAGATGCGAATAGTGTTTAGATAATTGAAGGTCTGTGTCCCTTTTAGAATAAGCTGAATATGATTTTTCATGCGAACTCATTTACCCTTCTTCTATGTGACTAGTCTCAGTGCCTAAATAGAGTGAGTAGATGCTCGAAGTGGATTAGCAAGGATGAGACTGGATACCAGACGCCCCTTTTCGGATGTAAAAGATACAATAAATTGTAAAAAGAAATTTTGGATTCTATTATGAGTTGTGTAGATCGTGCCAGGTGTATACTATGTTATGAATGACTGAACTATGAACCTCAGAATTTTGAGGATGAAATTCTTTTAAGGGGGGAGAATGTAATAACCATGATTTTTGTTTCGTTGGTAGCTAATGTATTTGCCTAATGATTTGATCGGCCCTAATTTTGTTATTGCAGAAAGTTGGACTAATACTGGGCGTTTGTTTAAGTGGGTGACTTTATTAAAAATAAAATAATTATTATCAATAGCTTTAAAATTTCACGATACATTTACAAACGTAAAAAAACTCTTTGTCGAATGTCAGACTGAGTATTAAGCTTAACACGTTTTATTTATGGGCTTGGAGCTTAAGTTGAGTTGGTATTAAACAACAACAAAAAAAATAAAAGAAAAGAAAAAAATGGGGTGAGCCCCCTTTCTCGAGCAGAAAAAGGAGACCTAAAGGGGAGGGGGTTTAGCTACCCCATCCCCGATGACCACCTCGAAGAAAGGGAGAGAGAGAGAGAGAGCACGGCGGTGTCACGACAGTGCACCGGTGGGCCGACCACGCTCTACTCATCAGCTACCCTATCCTCGGCGGCCACCTCAAAGAAAGAGAGAGGGGGGAGAGAGAGAGAGAGAAAGAAAGAAAGAGATTAAGGGAGGACGAGAGAGCGAGACCGAGAGATGGAAAGAAGGAGAAGCAACGACAAGGAGACCAAGCATTGTGGTCCGGTGGTGAGAGGAAGAGGGCAAAAAGGGAGTTCCTGTTCTTCTCCCTTCTTCTTCTGCCCTAATAGACTTGCAGAGAGAGGAAGAGGCCACGGGGTTTGTCTCAGCGACTCCTCCATAGTTTGCCAGCGGTGGGTTAGTTGTGGAGTGGCCGCTAGCAGGCGGGGGAGCAAAGGAACAAACCAATTCCGTGCATGCCAGCCAAACTAAACCCTAAGTAGGGTCCTTAAGCTTGGAACGAGGGGGGCGATGCTTGCCTCCCTAAACTACTATTCATTTGCAAGTTTTTATGTGTTTTGTTCATGAATTGATTCAATTCGGGAGACGAATTCTGTGAGTATTATGAATTATTGGGTAGTAAGTGGATGGCCTGAGATTGACTAGACTCATTTGGGATTGAAATTGAATAAATTTCTAGGATCTTTATGGGTGGTGCTATGACAAGGGAACTCAGAATTTTGAGCATTGAATTTAGTTATGGTGAAGTGCTATTCTCACGCCGTGTTATGATTCAATTGACTTAGTATTGTTAGGTTGCAATAATTTCGTTAATTCCTTGTAATTACTTGGCTTGCTTGTTTGTACATTCTGTCTGGTAGCAGAACTGAAGTGGATGCGGCAACTTAGTAGCATAGAACGGTTCAGTGATGAACCGAGTCTGTGAATCTCAATAATGGTTACCTTGGTTCATCCTCGCCTCTAGTTTTATTGAATTATATGTTGCTTGTGCAAGTGTCATAGGCTCAGTTTAGAGGTCCCTTGAATTGCTACGTGATCAAAGCAATGTTTCACTCTTTTTAGAGCTCTTTTTAGGGGTACATGCACTTAAATGGGCTATTGAGATGGAAACAATGCCAATTACAGATGAACATATTTTCTTTGTGCTTGAAGGTGTGCATTAATAAGTATGTATGTGAACTACTGTAATATAGCAAGCATGCCAAGTTATGTGGTTAGTAATGACTGTTAGACCAGTTGCTTGATAAGAATGCTTTTAAGCGAAATCGATTATGAATAAGTTGTAGGCTTGTAATCTTTTAGGACAAGTTTTAACAGCATTTCTTTTGAAAAGTGAATGTGTGTTTGGTCATTAACTCGTTTAGAAGTATGTTTTGACAAGATGAATGGTTGCATGCTTTTTGAAAGTCAAATAACCTTACTCAGGCATTTTAGCCTTCCTAAGAATGAAAATGCCACTGTTATGATGCAATGAGAATTTTAGGCAAAATGTGTTTAAATTAAGATGCGTATAAAATGCTTTGGGTTAGGAGAATGATGCTAAATATTTGGAAAAATGTTTAGGGAGCATACGTAGTAGGCAGGAACCCTAATTCCTAAGGAGTAGACCCAGAACTGGCAGCCCTAGAAGACCCTATGAGCGTAATGGTCCACTGATTATAAGAATCCTTGGGATATTTTGAAGGGCCAGTGTAGATCTCCCCTAATGAGCACGAACATGAGAATATAATGCCCTATGAAATGATTTCGTACCTGTTGTGTGATGAAAACTCCTTGTTTGATGACTATGCGCTAGCGCGAAGATTTGAAAAAGTGCATGTACCCCTGAAAAGTGCTATTATGGATCTCCAAATGATTTTCAAATTAATGATGAATGTTTTATAAATGCTTACTTCAGTTTAAGTATCGTTCCATACCTTTGTGCGTTAATTTCATCTCTTGCTGAAAAGAATCCCACTTAGTGATTCCAATTGAACTCCTCGATGATAGGTGTTTATCTATGAGCTAAGTGCTCTACTGTTCTCCATACCTAAATTTATGTGTAAGTCAGTTTACTCTTGAGTCTGGTATGCCGTCCATCTGATGTTAAGCAAGTGATCATCACTACTAAGCTATAAGAGACATAACTTAGGTTAGTTGAGAACTCTTGTGCGTGAAATAGAAGGTGATTAGGCATATCTTTTGATTCGTGAAGGTTATTGAGGTAATGATGAATATGAGAGACCTTATGTGATTATTATGTGATATTAAATATCAAATGTGTGTGATTGCAGCTTAAAAGCATTACGTGCAACTGTTTTATTATCTTGGGGTTGAGGACCATTCACTGAGAATGTGCTAAGTCATCTCCTCTCTACTTTTCCTCTTCCTCAGGTTCTTAAATGACAAATAGAAGTCAGTTCACAAGAGTCAAGTTTGAATCTCCATTTCACTTAGGAAACAGGAACTATGTGGATGTATACGTATATTCATGAGTTGAATGCTGTAATATACGTATCCCTAGATTTATAAATATATGTAAATAAAGTGTTTTGGTTCATGCATTGCATATTGAGTAGCAGTCGGTCTGAATGGCCATGTGGGCCAGCCATCTGAATAGTAGGTCGTTTGTTTTAGTTGAAGTTAGTTATTTTTGGGATGTAAAGCCAGCGCTATGGATGTATGATCCATGGAGCTATATCTTTTGTTTCCTTCTTTATTATTGAACTTTATTAATTGGTGTACTCAAGATGTGTGGCTCGTAGAGTTGTGGTCTCCGGCGTGTAGCTGTCGACCTTATGGATATATCTTGTATGTTTTATCACTACAGGGACATAATATAAGGATTTAAGTCTGGAAAACGGTCAGTTTTTAGGCAAAACTCTATCTGTGTCACTCCAGGATTTAAGAAAACATTAACACCACCAACCATATGGGATAATGGTGTTACAGCAAAGGAGGAGCTTTATGAGGTTTGTACGCCATTTTCAAAATTATCTTTCTTTCTATAGTTCTTTCATATGAAATGTATGTTCCATTAGTCAATAAAATCTTTTACTATGTTGGTCAAACTTTTGGGGGACGTATTCCCTTAAAATTTGATTTTTCTATCTTCTTGTTATGAAGCAAAGAGAATGATAAAAGATTTAGGCCTTTCATATGAAAAGATTAATGCTTGTGTAAATGATTGCATTTTATATTAGGGTGACTTAACATAAGAAAATAAATGCCCTGTTTATGATGTTTCAAGATGGAAGACCACAAAAGGTAAAGGGGGTGATATAGGTGAGGAAAACACAAATATCATAATGAGGTATATAGCTAAGGTTATGCGTTTTTTTCCCTCTAATGCCTAGATTAAAAAGGATGTAGACGTCACCTAAAACACTAAGCAAATGAGGTGGCATGATAGGGATCATGTGAAGAATGGGAAGATAAGACATCCAACTGATGCAATGGCATGAAGTCAATTTGATGCTTTGCATTTTAATTTTGCTTCTAATCCTCGAAATGTTAGACGTCGCCCTGCAAGTGACAACTTTAATCATATCGTCTTGCAAATATTACCTCTAGCACATGGATTATAGTAATGATATGTTATAACTTGCCTCCATGGTTATGTATAAAACCATCATCATTTATTCCTTTATTGATTATTCTTGGAAAATCAAGTCTAGAATAAACATTGATGTGTACTTGGAACCACTAACATATGAGTTAAAGTTGTTGCGGAAAGGGATAGTTACCTTTTGTGCTTATAGCAATGAGTACTTCAATATTCGTGAATCCCTTAGGTGGATTACAAATGATTTCCCTAGCTATTCTATGGTATCTGGATGGAGTACTAAAGCTTACAAAGCATGTGCATTATTTGCCCAACCAACGCATTATGTAATTTTGGTTGTAAGATTTGTTGTTTAGGCCATCAAAGATGATTTCCTGTTGATCGTCCTTATTGTTCTTGAAGCCAATTGTTCGATGGCATTGAGGAATTTAGGACTCCTCGGGTTCCTAACTCAGGTACTGAAATTTCTAGGCAGCAAGATGGAGTTGTTTATGTATGTGGGAGGGCCAAAACAACACCTTAGAAGAAGAGAGGGAGACAAATAGGTACGTCCATTGGAGAACTTAGTGATGGAAATGCTAATAACAATGATGATAATGACGATGTCCTTTAGACTAAAAGAAGCATATTTTTGGGTTTGCCATATTGGAAGGATAATCGTTTAAGACATAATTTAGACGTTATGCATATCGAGAACAACGTGCATGATGATTAATTGGGAACTCTTTTAAATATGGATAGTAAAAGCATATATGATGAGAATGTTAGAAAAGCCCTTCAAGAGATATAAATCCTCACCTTTGGTTTCAAACATGCCCAGGCCGAGATTCACTCATGCCCGTAGCTCAGTATTCCATGTCCTTGGATGAGAAGGAGCGATTCTTGAAAGTTCTATAAAAACATAAAGTTCTTGGCGGATATGGGTCTAACCTATCTAGATATGTGAATATGAAACAACAAAAACTCTTAAATCTTAAGAGTCATGATAACCATTTATTAATGCAAGATATCCTTCTAGTAGCTTTATAAACATCACATGCCATGAAAATTATTGACCTACTTTTAGACTTGTCTTCCTTTTTCATGTATGTGTGCTCTCCCACAATTGATGTGGATGAACCAGATCAACTACAGCCGAGGCTTATTCTAACTCTCTGTGAAATGCAAAAGGAATTTCTTACCACATTCGCTATGATCATGGCTCATCCATTGATTCATTTGGAAGAGGAGGTTAAACTTGGTGGCCCTATTCACCATAGATGGATGTACCCTATAGATAGGTAAATACTTTTAATCTTCTATTTTTCTTCAATTTTATCTTTCATTTATGTTCATAATTTATTAATTATAACAATTTAGAAAAGGTACTTGGCACATTTGAAATCTTTAGTATGGTAATGGGAAATGATGATTATAATCCTTGTATGACCAATTACCTATTAACTCGGGTAGTCGAGTGGTTGGGAGGGAGAAAACTTGTCATCTGGATGAGAAGAGTTTGAGGCACGTACACCATTATATATTGCTTTATTCAGATGAGACAGAAGAGGTTCTTCTGTAAGTATAATTAAGGATTACTATAATGTTGTACCAATTGCTTTTTTATTTGAAAAGATAATAAGATTAAGAAGTCGCTTTTGCTTATCATGTTAGGGAATTCGTACATTCCAACGAAGTATAGACTTGGTGCTAAGTACCTACAAATGAAAAGATTCAAAGTAAGTCCACAATTAATGGCAAATGGCGTCAAAATTAGGTTATATTCTCTCTGTCAAAGTTTGAGGCCATTATGCTTATAAAAACAGGATTTATAACTAATATTGTATAATGAAATTGTTTGGTATTATGGGTGCATTATATTGATGTAAGCACGATGGGTGAAAGGTTGAGAAAAGCTCTTATAGGTGGTGTGTACAATGTCAGGAAAGGAATGGCAACCTTTCTATTAAATGGCTATAAATTCCAAACAGTAGAACCTGAATGTTAACGAAAGACCCAAAATTCTAGAGTTATGGTGGAAACAGATGGGCAATTTTACTATGAGAAACTTACTGAAATCTACAAATTAGATTATTATGGAGATTATAAACTTGTGGTCTTTCGGTGTGATTGGGTAGACATAAATACAGGTTTAAAAACTTTCACTAATGGCCATGCTTATGTTATATCCTCAAAGCTCAAGCATACATATCGCATTTTACATGATGATCCATTTATTTTATCATCTCAGGCTAAACAAGTCTTCTATGTTGAAGATCGCAAACATAAGGGATGGTTTCCTATAATTAAGAAAAAGCCTATATATTTATTTGACTCAGGTGAGCATATGTTATAGTCTTTATAGTCTTTATTTTATAGGGTTAGTTTATTTATAGTTATGCCTTTGATTGTTCTGGTGACTACTTTGTTGTTTTATTCATTTAATAATAATGTGTTTTTGGTTAAATTGTTAATAATAGGGAATTTTTTTATAGTTTATATGTTATATCTCCATTTAGCACACATGTTTATGGAGGCACATTTATTCATGGTCGGAAATTTCTGAATGGCCAATGTTTACGCATATTTTAATTTTTTAAAATTCGTTGATATTAAAGGTGTATTTTTTGAGCAAATCATGTTAAACTTGCCTTTATGTTCTCCTATATTGTCATGTACTATTTGTTGTTAAAAGATGAGTTATAAGAGCAAGACGATGCATAAAGCATTAGCTATTAGATCAAGTACAGTGCCACAACCTACAGCTCCTATCCAGCGTGGTGCTTCTACAGCTAAACCTGTCCAGCACCCTACTCCTATGCTTGAACATGTGCAATATGCTACTCCTATGTTTGCACAGTAAACTGGGTGCCTATTGCATCTACTACAGCTTTATATTCAACTCCAGCCCTGCAACATCCACCACCGACTCAGCCAACAAGATCCATTAGATCATTTAAAGAAACAGTGAAGCATGCCAATTGTAGAACTACTGTAACACTTAAATAAAAGGTACAGCTGCCGTTTGGTCGACCTGTTCCTTCAAATGGAGCCTTCGAAGTACCAACCCAATCGGCCTCCTCCCTTAGGGGACCATAACCACCACTTCAGTCACCTTTTTGCCAGCCGTATTCAGTAGGACAATTACTTGGTAATTTAGGCATATCACTTTTGTATCCCTCTATTTACGCTAACGTAATGCTGTCCTTCACGAACAGGGATCTTCTTTTGATCAAAGCAAAGGGTTTTAAGGTTCATGTTTATAAACATCTGTGGTTTTGAAAACAACAGTCTTCTTATCATTGTGGAATTGCTAAAAGTGTTTTGCTTGTTAATTCCAATCAAAGGAATAGTCAAGTAGCGTACTCCACCTAAACCTACCGAAGCATTAAAAACAAAGATGCAGCAGCCACTTATTAGGCTCGATTCTTTAAATGGAGCCTCCCATGTATCACCATAATCGGATTTCTGTGTGAAGGCATCACGAGTAACATTGTATCATCCCCCTTAGCCAGCCTAATTCAACATCACAGTTGGTTGGCGATTCTGGTATATCACTTTTGTCTTCCACGATGTCTTTGCTTTAACATAGTCCCATCCATCACCATAAGGAAATTAGAGATGATGATGTGATTTTGTGATCAAAAGTAAAGGGGTTTAGATTATATGTCCATAAATGTTTTTGCTTTTAAAACCCTATAGTTTTCTTGCCCTTGTTTAATTGGTGATAGCGTTTAACTTGTTAATTCTATTGAGAGAAGCAGCTAAGCAGCATTATCCACCTAAACCTATTGGAGCATTTAAAACAAAGGGGCAACAACCACTTGTTCAGCTCGCTTCTTTTAATAGGGCTTCACAAGTATCGCCTCAAATAACTTCCTCTAATAAGGGATTAAGACCACCAATTCAAGCACCTCTTAGTGAACCCAATACACCATCATAGCCTAGTACAACATCACAGTCGGTCGGCAACTTAGGTATGCTACTTTTCTTCTTTAGTTGCTGAAAGTGCCTTGTTAATTCCAATATTGTAGCTTGCACTAAATTTCTAATATTGTTTTGTAATGCTTTTTCAGAGCTCAGATCTAGCCTCTTCTTGTGTGGCCACCATCAACATGAACACCCATTTGACCTCCTCCCTCTACTGGTGTGTTAAAGACTGTCCAAAAGCCCTCTATTACTACTGCAGCGACGCCTACCCCTATGTACCCATCTAAAAAAAAAGCTTTAGACCTTTCCGACCACACTCCTCTATTACACAATAGGATCTACCCTCCTCAATTTGCCCGCCCTCTTATCATTATTTTTTTATGGAAAATAAAGCTTCATTATTTCTAAAAAAAGCATGTAGCACGAGAACATGGTCAGTACGAGAACAAGCTCATCATTAGCCCAATTGTAGAATACAGGACCACCTGTATGATATTTTTAAGTGGAAATTTAAAGCCATAAGCATACGACTTTTATCATAGTACTTGAGGGTTGTGTCTTCAGGGATGAGGATGAGATTAAGGTGATTAAATATGAAAATAACGAATCCATCATCATTCTAAACTAATCTAGGAAGACAATCAAGCCAAAATTAAAGTGAGAATTAAAAGTGAACAAAATGAAGCTACAGCACATGAAGCTGGGCATGGTAAAAACAAATGAAGTAAATAGAGAAGGCAGCACAACTAAATAAAGGGGAAGATAGATAGAGGCCATAGGAATCCTTGCTTCAAGCTCAGCCCAACTTCAAGACCTCCGTTAACAGAAGGCTAAACTCCAGTCATTCGAGCTCAGAGAATCACGAAAAAAGGAAGATAAGTACCCAAGCAATTTTAGGGCAAAGTTTTATGCTATTTAGACGACAAATTCATCCCGTAGATACTGAAATTCAGATCACAAATAGAATCACAATTCCAAGCCCAGCAATGGTGAAAATGCCATTAAAACTTCCTCAATCAGAACAGAACAGAGGACCGGCACAGGGAAGGCAAGGACAGCAGAATCTGACTAAACAATGGACGATTCAAGCCAATGATTACAAATTTTGACTCAGAACCAATAAACTTCGACTCAAAACTGAGAAAGATTCAAGCTAATTTACCTTAAATTCCAAATAAAAAAAGGATTGAATTTGAAAATCGAAAATAAGCAGCAAAATTCAAGTTTGAACAAAGCATAAAATTAAAGGCTAAAATCTAAAATCTGATCTAGCTGAAACTATGAATCTAAACCCTAAAAACCTAGATTCCCTAGCTCCATGCCCCACAGCCTTGATTTATACTCGCTCCACTTCAATCTCGGTCATCGATCTCACAGCTGGCATGGACGGTGGTGATGATGGTGTGCTGGTGTGTGAATGAAGGTGTAGAAAAAGATGAAGGATGATTGTGGTGTTGGAAATGATGGTGGATGAAGAGCAAAGAGAGATCGAGGGACAAGGGGTGGTCAGGTTTTCTGGCTTCCAGGAGAGAGAGAGAGAGAGAGAGAGAGAAGAATGGTAGGAGTGTATTGGGTATTTTCGCTCGAGAGGAGAGAGAAGGAAAATGAGAAATAGGGGGGAAGGTCACGTGCTTGTCACGAGGGGGACGGCTGGGTAGGTTTTAGGTTTTTTTGTTTTATTATTTTTTTATTTCTTATGCGTTAGAAGTGAGAATGGTCTGAGTACGTTTGGTTGGATTTGAATCAATTTGGCTCAATTCTTTATTTCGGGCATTTCTTCATCTATTTTTGCTTTTTTCAAATTATTTGATACCTATAAAATAAAATCAAATCAAATAAAAATCCTAATAAAATAATTATTTTGAGCATAAATTGGGTACAAAAGTATTGTAAAAATGTTATATTTTTGTTACAAACAAATACCCCCACACAAAGATTTTGCTTGCCTTCGAGTAAAACAACTAAACTACCTAGAAAATAGAAAATAAGAAAACGAAAATCCTAACTCACTTTTGTAAGAATCACGGTTGCATTTATCATATGCAACAAGCCCTTTAAACCTTTTAGTTTCCCAAGTGAACAAGTGAGGTCTCGTATAATAGCCCAACTCTAAATCATGTTTATTTATTTATTTAAATTACGCTATTAGTTTCTTTGTATTTGTTTATCGCATTTAACCATCCCAATTGGGCAAAATTTATTTGGTCCCCCAATTTACAATTCGGGTGTTTATTAGCGTAAAATGTCAGAAAAATTGATAATAGGCCTTGGTAATTATGACTTAAGTGATTAAATTATTTTTTCGCAACATCACAAAAATTTAAATTGAGCAATGTAAAAACTTCATCGCAATGGAGCATTTTTTTTTACCAAGCCCAATTCATTTTGGACCCAACTTGAAGCCTAAAAGCTTATGCACTTGATTTAGCAAAATATCATTATGTACATCTAATAGAAATTGCCATAAAGCCCTTTTTTATGCATAAATACCATCTAAGCATTAAGATAGCATCAAAATCATTTTCCACCAAGATAAGTTTTAGCTTTCTTCTTTCTCTCCCCTACACATTCCCCCCTTCCTCAACCACCTTCATCTATCTCTATTTAAGCTATGAGTGAGGTAAACCCTAATCCTCAGCTTGTTGATTCTTAGATTTGAGTGGTATATTCTTATAAAAGGGGTGGACTATGGGAATCCCAATTGATTATAAGATGTCATTTTGCCCATTTATGTAAATAAGTAAGCTTATGAATGTGTTTTGAGTGGTTTTGAAAAGAGAAGAATTTAAAATTAGATAAAGATAATTATAGAGTAAATTTGAGTAGCATGGCCATATAAGGTGATGTTATGGAACAAATCATGGTTTAGTAATTTTAAAGAGTGATTTTAGAGGTGAATTATGGGAAGAAAAGATTGCAAAACAAGAATAGTAGGGTTGTGAACAGACCTGAGACAGGGGTCTCTTTGCGATTAAACTAATACTGTTTGGCCCATTGAAAAATTGTAATTTTGGTGGTTAGATGGATAGGTGAGCTATCTGTCAAATGCCTTTTACATCACTTCATTCTGAGTTGTGTAGAAAATGTTATAGCCATTTTGCTAAGACAGTGCAGGATAGGCTGATGCTATGCATAGTTGTATTCTAGCCCAATTTTAGGAACTCTATTATGGGAATTATATTTTGCACTGTGAATGAAAGTACTATGGGACTTCTTAAGCTTTTCATGTTAGGATTTTATAGCTTAGTTGGAGGTCGGGGGTGAAAGATATGGATTTTCTAAAGTAGACCTTCAAACGGTAATATGAGGGAAGAAAGAGATTGTGACATTTGGAAATATTATCAAGAGTCTCTATATAATTATGGATATTGTAAAGAAATTACCAAGTTTATGAGTTCAACAACTTTGATTATGTATAGAAGATTACTTGGGTTGAAAAACCTAGTTAAATGGGCATGAGAATGAAATTTGAGAAATGAGGAGAGCAATGACACAAGATCGTGGTCTATCGGGCTAAGCTAAGGTTATATGAGCTTTCATGAACCTCACAACACCCCTCTTGGCACTAAACCTTTTATTATGCATTTCAGAAACATCAAAGTCTTTTCATTATATCCATTAAAGTCTTTTTATTATCACCTCAATTATTTCATTTTGGTCTATTTTGTTCCAATTTGTTTTACTTCGACTTCCATCACCCTAAGTTATTTATTTTTTCAAATTATTTCAGTGTAATTTATCTTAATTTGAATTGTATGAATTGTGGACACCCTTTTAGTTAATCAATTTCCATTAAAGTTACAAATTATGGGAGTGAAAGTTGTTTACTAACTCTATTGACCTATAATTATATTTCTTAAGCGGAAACGAGGCCTAACATATCGTTTCCCATTGTGCATAAGTATTATCAAGTGATATTGCATTTTAAAGACTTCAAGTACCTCCATTGCCTGTATCTTCAGAAATCAAAGTATATTTATCAAAGTTCTCATGTTTTGGTAAATACATTAATAAATCAGTTTACAAAATGATTTTATCATGTAATTAGTGACCCCGCTAGCTACAATCTATAGGGAATTCGCCCTTCAGTTACCCATACGGCCTCAGACCAGGTCCCTCGATCAGCTTGATAGGTTTACACCTATTCATGGACTATAATAGTACTAAGGTGTTCATTATCAGATAATAACTACCAATGCAATTTTGCATTCATCTCATTCACTTTTTTAACTTGAAATGAATTATAAAGTGGGCACCCAACCAATTTATGTAGGAATCATTTAAAATACAGGTATGCATGTACTAAGTTTCAGC
>JAKOGI010001206.1:55000-152500 GCA_029747015.1 Carnegiea gigantea
TTGGTTAGACTATTTGTACATAGAATACTTGGTGTATTTTGCATATGGGGAACAAATGAACTCTACGAAATGGAAAGTTTAGACTAAGAAAAGGAGCCCCCTTCGCATCTCACATTAAGAGCGAATGACAAAGTTGAGTGTTGCAGCGCAGGGTGAACTTGCCACTTTCTTAGCCTTTTAGTTGAGTCGTTTTGTCTTACTTCATGGTAAAGAAGTCATAAGGCCAGAAACACTTGTAATGGCTGCCTTGATGGCTTCTAGGCGATGAATTTCTTTGGCTCCAATGGTGCTTGGCTATATCTATCACGACTTAGGAGAGGCAGCAAGTCATCCAGACTATCCTAGTAAAGCTAATGCAATTTTTCCCAGCCACTAGGTGATAGGTTGGTTACAGAGTTATTTCCTTGTTTATATCGTCATCGTCTAGATAGCAACTGTCCTAGTGACTTTCCAACTCTTGTTCGTTATGCTAAATTGCTTGGTAGCAAACTTTCCTTACCCCACGCTAGATACATTTTCAGGGATAGGATGTATCTTTCTCTCAGAGCTAACTCTTATCGTGACGACTCTTGAAATGACCGAGATGTGATTAACATGGGGTTACCGGATGAGGATTTTAAATTGCTCTTATCTATTTAGTCGTCTATACTTCCTGCACGTGTTAGGGCCGAATTACTTTTGGAGCCCTACTACCCCAACCGATTTTCTGGCCAATTTGGATTCGATCAAGTAGTTCTATCAGAGCCCTCCAACAGCAAAGGAGCATAATGGATCTTGCATGAGTGCATGCTGATCTTTAAAGGAGAGATATGGGGGTAAATTTCTATGTTCCTCCTTCCTATTATAAAGAAGTTTGTTCTTGGGATTATTGTAGTTGGCGGACCAAAATCAGCACTCCTTATTTAAGCCAGTCAGTTGAAAAGGTTCACTAGACTATTATGAGTTTGTTCGTAGAGCTATTGAAATTTCGAGAGTTATAGGTGATAGTTGCACAGAGGAGAAACCTTTAGTATCATCCTCTGAAAAAGGAAAAACCAAGGTTTCTGGAGGCAACAAAACAGAAGAAGAATAAAAGAACCCCCAACAATCAATCACCTACCATGGCAAATTCTCGTGATCAATCACCCATTGAGACAAACTTCAAGAAGGCTTGTTATGAGCGCCCCGATCATTCTGATGATTCTAACGTGGGAACTATCATAGGATTTGAAGATTTGCCTATCATGAACTTGGACACTTGGACTAAGCAGGGAACTTTGAATCGACAAGATGCCCCCATGGAAAAAATAAAAGTACCCTTATATGAAGCACCTTTTGCTACAGTAGAGCACCCTGATGTAGTAGTAACTACTATCATTTCTATGCCTGACACTTCTGATGACTTGGTTAAAGCCCTGCCTATTCATTAGTAAGTCTTTTTTGCAACTTGAAGGAAGATTTGGTTGAAGAGAACATTCTAAAAGGAGTAGAGGTGATAATTGGAATTATTTCTAATCATGGTTCTGCTAGGGACTTGTTGGTTAGCAGAGCATGAGTTTCTCAATCCTTGAGTGCACTTTGCTCCATGATTGACATCTATAAGCTCAGTACAATAGAGATTTGTTGGCATTCTTCTAAGATAGAGGAGATATTCGGTGTAGTTAAGATTGCTGTAAAGATCGAATAATTAGTAGACATTGATCAAGTTAAAGCTTTGTCTGATTAGGATTTCACTTATTCTTCTAAAATTGCTCACATTAAAGGTCAGATCAATAACCTATCTAATGAAGCTTTAAAACTTCTTATTAAGGAGCAGTAGGTTTTGAGGAGGAGGAGCAGATTCATAAAATGCGGGAGGACTTGACCATCCAGCAGAAGAGTTTGATTGAAGCAGAGAGCAAGCTAAAATCCTCTCTAGATTTGAAGAAAAGGGAAGCGGAACAGGTAAAAGCAAACATGGTTGAAGCTGGATTTTCTAAGCTGTAGGATTTGGAGAAGGGGAAGGACCACCTGAAGATTTTAATTGGCTCTGTAATCTCCTTTAATAATGTTTAGAGTTTTTTTTTTAAAAATTCTTTTGCATTTATATTTCCAGCCTTCAGTCCATTTTATATTGTACTATTTATCTTATTGCAATGAAGCCTAAACGTCACTTCCTTTTCCTCTTTTCCCCCCTCCTCATTTTTCTCTTTTTTAATCCTCTTCTTCCCCTTTTTAAAAAATGATAACGAAAACCAGAATAATTATACAACAAAGAGTAATCAGTAAATAATTCACACCATAAACGTCACCATGACCACTTGATGCGTCACATGAATCTAAAACTTTTCAAATTTTTCACATAAAGTGGAAAAGGAATTTATTTATTTTCATGGCTGGGTCTGACACGAAGCCAGATTGCCTACGTACCTCTTTTTTGAGGGATCAAGCCTTCCGTAGTTCAATGCAATTCAACTATCCAGAAACGTCAGGTAAAGAATTTCTTCACAAATTTGCCATTGACACAAGCATATACTATGTTTCCATCATGATTTGAGAGTTCGTTTGTCCCCATAGGAAATACCTTGCTGATTACATAAGGCCCTCTCATTTGGACTGAAATTTTCCTTGTGTTTTTCGATTGATGATAATAGGTCTCTTTATTGTTAAAACCAAATCACCCACACCAAATGAGTGAAACTCGACTCGCTTGTTGAATACACCAGCCATTTGGGCTTGGTAGATTTCAAGCCTTTGTTAGGCCAATAATCGATGCTCATCTAATGCTTCCAGTTCGGCCAATCTAACTTGAGTATTTTTATCTGGATCTGTGAATTGCACGACGACTCTTAGGAAAGGTAATTGCACCTCGAGGGGTAGCACGACTTCCGAACTGAAAACTAAGTTATAGGGTGTACAACCACTTGCAGTTTGAAATGTGGTTCGACAAGCCCATAATACTTCTGGTAGTCATTCATACCAGTCCCTCCTTGATCTTGAGACCATTTTCCTTAGGATCTAGCAAAGCCCTTTATTGAATGCCTCAACTTGACCATTTGATGATGGATTGTAACTTAATTAGAAGTTGTGGCTGAACTTGTACTTTTCTGTAAGCCTTCTCATCACTTGATTTTTATAGTAGAGGGCATGGTCTAAAATGATTTTGCATGAGACTCCATATCTGTAAATGAGATGGGTCCTGATGAAGTCAACGACTTGCTTTTCCCCCACATCTCTTAACAAAATAGCCTTAACCCACTTTGACAAGTAATCTGTGGCTACTAAGATAAATATATAGCCTTGAGAAGAACATGGCTTGAAAGGCCATATGACATCTAGCCCCCAAGTATGGAAAGCCAAGGTAATATACTTCGGTGAAGCAATTGTGGTGGTTAATGAATAAAATCACCATATATTTGACAAGCTTGACATATCTTGACAAACTTTATCGTATCTTGAACCATGGTTGGCCAGTAATACCCAACCTTTTGATTTCATCAGCAAGTTTTGGACCTTCTTAATAAGCACCACATTCCCCAGCATGAACTTCATTTGGGGCATAAGTAGCCACCTCTCCTAATAAGCATCTAAGTAAAACCCATCGAAAGCCTTTCGATATAAGGTGCAATTTTTAAGTGTAAACCTTAGTGCTTGCTATTTTACATCTACTCTTTTCTTTGGGTCAGTAGGTAAGATGTCATACTTGATGTATTCAATGAAACAATATCTCCAGTCTGCTTCTTCTTCAAGCTCAAAAATCGAGAACACATTTGTTTCTTCTGTTTTATCAAAACAATCCAAGGCTGAGGCCAACAAATGACATTCCTTGATCGCTATTTGAATTTTTCTTTCATTAGGGCGTGTCAGTGAAGTAGCTAATTTTGCTAAGGCATCTGCCTTATCATTTTTAGACCTTGGCACATGCCTAACCTCTACCTAAAGGAACTGGTTCATGAGGCAGCTTGCCCTTTGGTAAAGAAGTACCATTTGGCATTTCTTACTTCGTACTGACTATTTACATGTCGGATGGTTAACTGAGAATCACCAAATACTTCTATCTGGTTAATACGCATTTCAAGGGCCAGTTCGAGGCTAATGATGAGTGCCTTATATTCAGGCACGTTATTTGAACATGTTTCGACGGGAGAGAATGAGTAAGGGATAAGCCCTCCCGATGTAGTGACATACACTAACCCTATTCTAGCTCCTCGACTCTGTGCTACCCCATCAAAATATAACTGTCATGATTTTGCTTCAACAAGCATAACTTTATTATTTGGTAGATCATCAGACAGTTATTTATTATCTGGGCACGGATGTGCTGCTAGGAAATCGGCTATAGCCTGTCTCTTTACTACCTTTGAGGTATGAACTTGATGTTAAAAGGGGCCAAAAGCATAGCCTATTTAGCCAATCTCCCTGATAGCATGGGCTTAGATAATATATATTGTAACGGATCTGCCTTCGAGAATAAAATGATATGATGGGCCAAGAGGTAGCACCATAACTTTTGAATAGCAAAAGCTATTAGAAGGTAAATTTTTTCCATGGACGAGTAATTCATTTCTACACCTACCATTGTCCTGCTAATGTAGTACAACGCATTTTCCTTCCCTTCATCATTATTTTGGGCTAACATAGCCCCTGAAGGTCATTCAAGGGCTGCTGTATACAAGATTAAGGGTCTTCCTTGTACTGGAGCCATTAGGACAGGTGGCCTTGTGAGATATTGTTTGACGCTTTCAAAAGCATTTTGACAAGTTTGATCCCAAATGAAGGGTGTGTCTTTTTCAGGAGTCTTGTAAAAGGTTGACACATTCCTAACAAATTTGAGATGAACCACCATATGTAAGCCAACCTTACTTATAAACCCCGCAATTCTCTTAAGTTTCTTGGAAGGGACATTTGGATTATAGCTTTAACTTTATCGGGTCAATTTCAACTCCTTTTTTCCGAACAACAAAACTAATGAACTTCCTTAAAGTGACCCCAAATGCATATTTTAAGGGGTTCATCTTCAGTTAGTGTACACGCAATTTTATAAAAACCTGTCTTAGATCATGAGGATGATTTTCTCTATCTTTTGTTTTCACAACCAAATCATCAACATAGCATTCAACTAGGTTGTGGAGGAAATCATGAAAAATGATTCTCATGGCCCTCTAGTAGGTGGCCCTGGCATTTTTCAAACCAAATGGCATTACCATATAGCAATATATGCCCTGTGGTGTTTGAAAGGCAGTTAGGTACTCATCTATGGGGTCCATTTTGATTTGGTTGTACCCTGAGAAACCATCCATAAAAGACAAGGCTCCAAACCCCGTAGTGGCATCCATGAGGAGCTCAGTGATTGGTAGTGGGAAATCATCTTTGGGAAATGCATTATTTAAGTTCCCTGAAGTCCACACATATCTGAAGTTGACCATTTTTCTTTTGAACAGGGACGATGTTAGCCAACCAAGTTGGGTATCGAACTTCACGAATGAAGTAGCCTTTATGAGCTTGCCCACCTCAATATTTATTTGGATTGTCAACTGAGGACGAAAGTGCCACTTAGGCTACTTTATTGGCTTTATGCATTCGCAAACAGCCAACATGCAAACAGTGACATTTGGATCCAAGCTCGACATATCTTGGTAACCCCAATCGAATACATCTTTGTACTCCCAAAGGAGTTGTTCATACTGTACCACTTCTTCATCATTTAATGTGGCACTTACAAAAATTGGCTTGGGGTCGTCAGTTATTCCTAAATTTATCTCCCGAAGCTCATTGATTGTTGCCTGGCCGCCATCTTCTATTTCTGGTGGCGCTGGTTGGACAGCCTCGATAAAATCCTTCGATGAGTCTTGTTCCACAGATATTGAATTGCCATTTAAGTTTCTAGGCAAGACAGCTTGCGTTTGAACTTCACCACACATTTTATAGTCTATTGTGGCAATTTAATGGTGTTTGAAAGCTTTTTGACAAGAAAATTTTGAATTTTAAGCATCTTCCTCATCTACAATGGACACGAGATTAACTTGTTCTGCGTACTCTGCTCGGCCAACTTCATTTTGTTCACAAACCCAAGTGAAGCTCCAAGGTTGTTGCTTGTTTTTCTTTGTTAGCTTCTACTTCTTTTACTTTCCAACTCAGATATCACTTGGCTTGGTGACATGTTCGCAAGTACACAGGTGTCGTAGTGTAGATCAAAAGATCGTCCTCAATGACCGAAGTAATCTATTGAGCCAATGACCTACTGAAATTGCTAACCGATCAATCTTTTCAATGAATTGATTTAAATAAACCAATTAACTATTTAGAAATTCAATCAAAATGAAGCATTTAGGAATTTGATTCTCCAAGTAAAGTGTTGGATCATAGAATTAAGTATGCAATTTTCACGGATTGAACGATTCAAGGAATTGCAATCGAGTTAAATTTAATCCTTTCTTTCGAAATAAATTAAATTTCCTATTCAACTAACACTCTCTCAATTGTCTTTGATTTAGTCTAGGTTGAAGGTTCGTGAATACTAAGTCTCCTCTTAACAAGCAATTCTCTCTCAAGTTTTGCTAAATCAATTTCTATCAAGGTGACCGAGTAGTAAGTTTCTCCTTTCAGTACCTCACTCAACTACCTAACATAAGCAAGCAAAATTTTGCTAGCCTTTACTCACAACATTTCAATCTCAAGATAGACATAAATCATTCCAATCATGAAATAAGAACAAGATTGCAAAGATAAAGGATCCAACTACAATACTTTGACTAACAAATCCCTAGATTAAATAAAACTACTCATTCAAATTGCAAATTCAACTAAAATAAGAGTTTAAGAATAAATTCAAAGGGAAGGAAAACTTTATAACAATGGCAGCTTTCAATTGTGCTATAATCTATAAGCGCACCAAGAGCAATGCTTCTTCCTTCAAATTCATCTTTTGCTCTAAAAATAAGCTAAACTAATCCCTAACTAAGAGAGAGATGTGAGAGTAGGTTATGGTTGCTGAAAAATCCTCTCTTTTAGGCCTTCGAATAGGCCCTTATAAGCAGCAAATGGAGCATCCTCAGAAGCACAACAAAGGAAGATGAAGAGGCTAGCAGTTACAGGCTCACCACGGTCCGTGGTAGCCACCACGGTTAGATGATGGTCTTAGCTGGAATTGAATTCTTCTTGTTTTCTCCTGCTCCACGAGCATGGTTACTCAGGGTCATCCATAAGGGCTCAACATACGCTTAAATAAGGGTCAAATGCTGGGCCAAATTCTCTAAAATCCTGTAATATTCATCAAAGAAGCATACCCAAGCATAAAACGAGAATAGAAGTAAAAATTATGACATTAAGCTCATTTATTCACGAAAAAGTGCTGTAAAACATCCTAAAAATGAAGTATATAAAAGCACCTATCACTTGGGTTCATTGATTTTTCCAAGTCTTTGAAAAACCGAGATTCGAGGTTCAACTTCCTCATTTTGGGAGAACATCTCTTGCTTTTGGGGCGTGAAAACCATATCATTTGTGGCATAAGCCTTGAGAATCCCCCCATCATATGATATTTGAAGATTTCCGGAGCTATTCTCCTAAAATGATGCTTTCAGGACTCCACCTTCATGCAAGATGTTCAATTTTCAGTTGGCCTTGGCACGTCCTCTTTTATTCTTCTTCCTCCTCCTTGATTATGATGGTCCTCATGGAGGTAGGCAGCTTGAAGAGGACGCTCCTGTTGGAGGCTTTGAAGAGTTTTCCCTTAACAACACTCTCTTGTTGCTGAGTAATGTTCTTATAACCGGATTTTCTTTAGTTCCGACTGGCCAATTCTTCGGGGGGTAAAAGTATAACTCGTGGCAAGAGAGTTCACAATATCCCTCACCGGTGTCAAGGCCTTTTTGATGGACCTTTCTTTGGTCCTTAGGTGTGTATTTGAACAACACCTTTGACCGTGGGGCTTGATGCTCACCAGCTTCACTAGCATAACTGTTGACAAATCGGATAACCTTATAAGACTTAGGCAAAGTAAGAGTCTTAGCCTTTTCTTTTTGGCTATCGCTTTTTAGGCCTGAAGACACTTTAGAGGTTTCAGAATCTAACAACTTGTAAAACTTGGCATCAACGTAAGTAATGTCTGCCCATGAAAAGCATTCGCATCCCCATAGATTGTTTTTTCAATGCCATGCTCGTCAGTGTATTCCAAACACTGGTGAAGAGTCGAGGCAATAGCCTCACTGGTATGAAGCAACGGCCACCCAAGTGGGGCATTGTAAGAAGTATCAGCATCTACTATGGAACATGCCCAACCCCTAGGGTTAGGAACATTAATGATTGCTTAATTCCTACTTAAATTTTACGGTGAAACGGACAGAGTTTTGCCTAAAAATTAACCATTTTCCAGGCTTAAAGCCTTAGAATTAAATCCCTACAATGAATAGAAGTATGAAAGGACACTGAAATAAGCTCGACGACTACACACCGGAGTTCATAACTCTACGAGCCACTCCCTCGGAGTATACCAAACAATATAGTTCATTAGTAAAGAAGGAAATAAAAGTACAACTCGACAGATCACACATCCAGAGTACTGGGGTTTACATCTCAAAATAAACAACTTAAACAAATGGTGACTGACTGACCAGACGGTTGGATTACATGGCCATACAGAGCGACTTGTAAATAATATGTATTGTATGAACTGGAGTGCTTTGTTTCATACATTTACAACTCTAGGGATACATCATATTACATCGTTTAACACGTAAGTCCACTTCTATACGTGCACACATGACACTTTTTCAAAGTAAGGGTAGATTCTAACTCTGCATAAGTAGATTGACTTCTACTTGTCATAATGAAAACCTTGGAAAAAGGGGGAGTAGTAATGGGATGAGCAATCACATACTCAGTGAGTATTTCGCAACTCCTTAAAATAAAAACAGTTGCAGGCAATAATACCAATAATAGTCACATATCACGTATTTAAGTAATATTATTATCATATTAAACGGCAGAGAATTTCGTTAATTCCCAGCTATTAGGCTATGTGGTCTAATACGCAATTCATGCCTTGTCTGTCTAATCACTTATGAGAGATGCTTAAACACATGGAGCAAAGATTATGCAAGGAACTTTCATTCAAAGAATATGCACGTCTAAAACTTATATGCTCGATGCATTATAAGGATATAGCCATATTTTATTTGAGATTTCATTCAAACTATACTTGGAATCTCATTCATAAAATATGCACAGGATATGCACAGGAAGTTTCTTTCTTTTTCCTGAAAGCACTTTACTTAGCCTCTTGAGGCTCATATTCTTTAAAAAAAAATCTCTTTCGTATTGGTCCTCTAATGACCCTTTTAAGTTTTTTGAATCTTATTCAAACGGGCCTCCTAATGGCCTTTAAAATCTTTCTTTTTGCTGAAATACTTAAAATAGCAAATTGCCAACTGCTTTTCTTATTTATTAGGAAAATACTCTTGGCATAAGATCATTATAATGTGCTGGTTGGCTGAGATCTATTCTCAACCCCTACTGAGACTATCGCTTACGTATAAGCTCTTACTCCCAGGATGGCTACATAATTGGACATACAGCCTCGTCAAGATCTTCTAGGGTTTTCCACTACTGGGAGTACTCCCTAGGCTAGGGATTCCACCGATCTAGTGGGCTCACTCCCATCATACATATGTCCCAAAGCATGTTATCTTAGCCATTAAAAGCATATGACCATAGCGGCTAATAGGATTGTTGTCTCTTACAGTGGAATCATTTATCATACAACTCACTCCTTTTTAAAATTCTTTATGCCTTAAAAATTGCATTCGTATAGTTAAAAATAGGCCATCATTCGCTAATATTTATGGCTACTTTTATTTTCAAGACAAAAGACCTTTTTTTAAAATTTTTACCCTCACACACATGATAAAGCTTAACGACATGAAGGGGAGGGGTTCACACGTAACACATTCAAACACTTCATAATTCAACTTGGCAAAATTTGCCGAATAAGCAACATATGGCCTCGCAATGCACACGATTACGGTCAATCACAACCCAGGTTCCCTCCTCACATAACACCGACCATAACGAACCTCAAAAGCTCTCATTAGTTCAAGCTCAAGCCATCCAACTACCAACTCGATCTCAATTTCGCAATCATAGCACTTCATCACAAAGTTCATAATGAAATTTGTAACATCAACATATAAGCTTACCAAGCAGGCAGCATCCATCCGACGGCACATTAAGGCATATACAAATGTATAGATCGTTAGCTTAAATTAGGCCCTTAGTAGACCGAAATGAACTAACAAGGCATCAAACTATCTTTGCATTCATAACTCAAAATGTAGGGAATGAGCATGCCGAATTCAAGTTATTTTCAAAAGCATAATCTAGTCACATTAAAGATTTCGAATCTGTTTTAGTTAACCAAGGTTATTAGGTCATTTCAAAGTCTATTTCTAAGCTTGAATTAACCAAATTAGCATGCATCAATACGAAGCACTCTTTACTCACAAAATACTCAATTTGCTAATCATAGTAACTCCAAATTCTGCCCTCATAGCAGCCCCATCCCCGGCCCGTTTTCAATCAGATTTTTGACCCTAATTCTGCCAAATTATAGGGCATACTCTCTGCCCAACTAAGGAGACTTTTCTGACCTAATTAAACAGCATTTTAAACGTAAAATGAGTTCAATTCTGGGTAATTTTTATTTAGCCTTTACATGCATAATCTAAGATGAATTCAATTGCACAAACATGCATAATCACTTCCTACTTTTCCAGTTAACTTGACCAACCTTAAACTAACATGCATCACAACTTGAGGGCTAAATCATTTTCGAAATTATTAATACTTTAGGAGAAGAGAAACACCTACCTTGATTCCAAGCTAGAGACTTGTTTGAAGGGCTTTGGTTTGAGCTGGTTTCACATGGTTTAGATTGCCCCCTTGCTCCTGAGGTGCCACACACTGCTTCGCCTTCAGACCGGTGCTGCTGAATAGTCGCCGAACTGCCAGAATAGGCGCACCCAAGCCCTAGCCATTCGAAGTCTCTTCTCTTATTGCCTGCGTACGAGCAAGCCACCCAGTTGCTGGGGTCGCTATCATCGGCCACCCTGATGACCAGAATCGCACCCAGTCGCTGGAATCGCACCCCTCCCTCCCACTGGCCCTCGATCTATCTCTCTCTATTCTTAAGTTCAGGGCGTCGGGTTCATGGCTTGCTTGTGCGGACCAGGCAGTGCCACCAGCTGACCCCCTCTCTCTCCCTCTCCTCCTCTCTCTCTCGTGGTATCGAGGGCTGGCATCGAGAGACCCCCTTGGTCCCCTTCGAAATTCAAAAAGCGGCTTCGGCCCCCCTTTTTGCCCCCTTCCCCCCCTTTTTCGTTTATTTTGGGTTGTTTAATCACACTCCTTAAAACCTAGTTCGGTTTTTACTCCCACATAATTTGCTAATTTCATGTAACTATGCCTTGTTTAGTTTTATCGAATTCACTAACTTTATGAAATCACATAATTAACCAAGAGTATAACAAAATTTACGCACGTAATTATTACTTCCAATTATTACTCAAACATCAATCTAATATAGCTAAATCGATCAAATAAGTTAATCAAAATATTAGCTTAAATGATTAGCTTAACGTTGAAAACCCCGGCTGTTACGCTCTCCCTCTGAATTTGATCCTCAAAATTTTAAGGTTCATAGTTAAGTCAAACACAAGATGTGCACACACGTACTATGATCTATAAGATAGGATTCTAAAAGGTTTCATTTTGCAATCAACTATATCTTTTAAATCGAGAGAAAAAGGCTTGTGGTATCCAATCTCCCCCTCGGCAATCCTTTTCAAGCGTCTACTCACTCTATTTAGGCGCCGAGGGCAAACGCATCGAAGAGGGGCAAATAAGTTGGCATGGAAAACCACATTAAGCTTACTTTAAAACGAACACCGACAATCAATTAGGTAGACACTATTCGCGTAGTGAACAACAACTCTATGTGTATGACTCATTAGGAATCGACATCTCAAGGTCATACACAGGTAGTTTCTTTCTAAAACATGGATTTAAATCACCCTTAAGATCAAAACAGTTAACCTGGGGACTCCTATAACACACTAGAGCAGTAAGGGCATCATATAGCATCACGTAGCATAGCTTTAGTATAATGACATCATATAGGCTCAACAACTCAGCATCCTCAAGCCCAAGGATCATAAGCAGCATGAACTCATCTAAACATGTATATATAGTAAGTAATTCACAAGAGGGAAACATATGCACTGACACTCCTATGTTTATACATCAACCCCAGCTAATTTTTAGGCCTTTCATTCATGGTAACTTATACTGGACATGTCAAAGTCATATGAAGGGGGTTAACTTAATCAGGTTCATTCAGAAGCATGAAGATATTAAATCACTCTAAGGTTAAATCAATCAACTGGGAAGCTAGTCACATTAAGGTAGTGGAGACATCATATTACGTCACATTACAATGATGGATCTTGAAGTGGCACTCGAAATCACATTGATATCACGTAGAGTCAACAACGGAGCACACCCAACATTAAGAATCACAAGTAACATGAACCAGTATTACATGTTTATAAGGTCAATTTAAAAAGGAAAATGCTAAGGCAAGGAGGTGAGCCAATGGGTGATAAAGGTCCAATATAGGTCTGAACATAAGTTGTTTAAGGGCGGTAGATGCAGGGTTTCTCAGTGATGCTAGATTTAATGTCAAGTTCATGCATCAAGTATTGTACTTATGCCGTAGCTATCATAATACTCTACCTTCAGGTCTCATTTAGAACTGGTTATTTCTGGATCATGGAAATATACAACATGATGTCAGGCTCATGTATTTCTATTAATCACATTAGCACACATATCTTATAACTCAATTGTCAGTATACATTTCGATATGATTATGAGTACACCAACACCTTTTCACTTCCCTTACGAGGTCATAACAAACACTTCGACATACAATTGCAATTTCTAATGTCAAAGAGTGGTAGCATGATAATACAGTAATTAGAAGCTCTATAATGGAAACATCTATGCAGGATGGCCTTAATATAACAGGACAACAATATTAACAAACATAACACCCAATGGGGGTCCACTAAAATCACCATGCATTATAGGAAATTCATCACATAGGGTATAGTACAAGGTAACTTGATCACGTCACGTCCTTGGACCTATACGATCTATACCAATCATTGTCTAGCATAACTTCCCCGACAAATGTAGAGTCAAGAATTTCAACAATAAGCAGGATGCACTAGTACGCTATCCAATCAAACATAAGATAGAAGGGCAAGAATACATGAATGCAAGTTCCTATAGCCGTCTCATCATGTTTTAAATATGTGCGTATGCAGTTATTTAGTTATAACATGAGATCATAGAATTCATGAAATGCAAATAACGACATAGAGGTTGTATAATACGATGGATTATGTAAGTTAAACCATTTAGCTAATTCAATCACATGCCAAACCAACTCAAGTCAGGCAAACACCAAGATGTGCAATTACTAGGCAATTTATTCACAGGACACCTGCATGACCGTGTATAACAACCCTAAGTAATTATATGGGTTTCTTAACCTTTACATTTTGCATAATGTTATGCTTATGCTTTAGAACACATAGGTTCATGGTAGTGGCCCTCAAAAGGACATCTAGACTAGTATATATGAGTGTAATCCTCATTTAAAACCTAGGATCAAGGATAGGCCTTGAGGTTTGCCCAAGTTGTTAGAAGTTAGCCATAGGTAAGCTAATAATGGCGTTAATGGTCTTATGGATATACGTTGCGGTTTTACAACACATTTGTCTCATAAAGTAATTGGGGAGGTCCGAGGAACTCTTATTACAGATGGGGAGGCTCTATCTTCTACTATGGGGCATTTCGGCTTTTGCACTTGGTATTAATGCTTAAGAAGATGTTGAAAAGGTATAGATCGTCGCCCAAGGCGGTAATGAGGTGATGCATATGGTATTACAATTCCAAAGTCTATCAGGTTCTTCCTTTTATCTCCGTTTTAGGTGTGTTAGGGTTGATATAGCCAAGACAATATCAATCCTATAATAAGAATAGCATTCCATGCCACGATAAGCATAATGCCTAACTGACTCGTGAGTAGTAGTAGTTACATGTTGCGAAGTAAGTAAGACTCCCTATATGAATAACAATCCTGATTAAGGCCTCATCTAAGTATTAATGGTATGTATTCAAAAGGCTCGAAATGATACTTAGGCAACAATCAACAACGCTGCATCACAATCACCTATATTGACATACATGTATACGAAGTTCTTACATAGTTCCTTTAGCAATTGAGAATTTACATAAAAAGGGTTATCATCTAAAAGAACTTTTACTCAAGAAAAGCAATCTTTTAGTCACTTATTAACAACTTGTCATCAACACATCATGCAACGAATGCATCTTGGCATGTAGGTACTCGCAACATCCACTTACACATTGAAACTTATGTTCATAGAACAAGGCTCAAACATCATTGTAACGCAAATACAAGTCTTCAGACGCAACAGTAAGGCCTAACTATATAATTAGAGAGATCTTTTAATGCAAAAGAAAAACCTTAACTGATTACTTAGAAAGGATCTTAACTTTCAAAGTCCCTAGGTTTCAAAAGGAGAATAGTTTAACTACTTCTAGCTCTTTCCCTACCAACCATTGGTGCGTATGCTCACTCCATTATGGAGTCCGAGGAGCAAATCGTGCTTAAGGGGCAAGAATGAGCTTGGAGGTAAAACATTCTCAATTGTTTGAGTTCAAACTAAGTGTAATTGAAACTTTTGATTTAAATCGCCAAGGTGTATATGCAAAGTAACTTCGATTAAGGTAACACTTAGCGTGTTTATAAGAATACAAGTCACTCGGCTTACACCCTAGCAAATGGTTCATTTCATTAAATCAATGAGCTCACTTAAGCCATACATAGCTAGCTAAAGGCATCAACATTCACATAAAAATCTACATTTGCACACAAAAGAAGGCATATATCGCACCACCATAAACGCGTTCCTAGATAACTATATGAAATGTAAGACTCAGGTCATGGCATGTGGTCATAAGACCTTTCTCTGATACCATCTGGAACTCTCCCAATTCCTGGTGTTAGGAGCATTAATGATTTCTTAATTCCTACTTAAATTCTGGGGCGAAATGGACAGAGTTTTGCCTAAAAACTAACCATTTTCTAGGCATAAAGCCTTATATTAAATCCCAACAATGAATAGAAGTGTAAAAGGATGCTGAAATAAGCTCAACGGCTACATGTTGGAGTTCATAACTCTGCGAGCCACTCGCTCGGAGTATACCAAATAATGTAGTTCATTAATAAAGAAGGAAATGAAAGATACAACTCGACGGATCAAATGTCTAGAGTACTGGGGCTTACATCCAAAAATAAACAACTTAAACAAATGTTGACCGACTAGTCAGACAGTTGGCTTAATAATGTGCATTACATGAACTGGAATACTTTGTTTATATACATTTATAACTCTAGGGATACATTATATTACATCATTTAACACATAAGTCAACTTCTATATATGCACACACGACACCTTTTCAAAGTAAGGGTAGACGCCAACTCGGCATAAGTAGATTGACTTCTACTTGTCACAATGAAAACCTGGGAAGAAGGAAAAGTAGTAATAGGATGAGCAACCACACGCTCAATGAGTGTTTCCCAACTCCATAAAACCAAAACAGTTGTAGGCAATAATACCAATAATAGTCACACACCCATGCATTTAAGTAATACTATTATCGCATTAAACAATAGAGAACTTCGCTAATTCGCAACTATTTGGCTATATGGTGTAATACATAATTCATGTCTTGTCTGTCTAATCACTTATGAGAGATGCTGAAACACATAGAGCAAAGATTATGCAAGGAATTTTCTTTCACAGAATATGCACGTTTAAAACTTATATGCTCGATGTATTACGAGGATATAGCTATACTTTATTTAAGATTTCATTCAAACTATACATGGAATCTTATTCATAAGATATGCACAAGAAGTTTCTTTCTTTTTCCTGAAAATACTTTACTTAACCTCTTGAGGCTCATATTCTTTAAAAAGAAATCTCTTTTGTATTGGTTCTCTAATGACCCTTATAGGCTTTTTGAATCTTATTCGAACCGGGCTCTTAATGGGCTTAAAATCTTTCTTTTTCCTAAAATACCTAAAATGGCAAAATGCCAACTGCTTTTCTTACTTATTAGGAAAATACTCTTGACATAAGATCATCATAATGTGCTGGTTAGGTGAGATCTATTCTCAACCCCTAGTGAGACTATCACTCATGTATAAGCTCTTACTCGTGGGAGGGCTACATAATTGAACCTACACCCTCGCCAGGGTTTTCTAGGGTTTCCCACTACTAGGACTACTCCTTAGGTTAGGGATTCCGCTAATCTAGCAGCTTGACTCCTATCATACATATGTCCCTAAGCGTGTTATCTTAGCCATTTAAAGCATATGGCCATAGCGGCTAATAGGTTTGCTATCTCTTGTAGTGAAATCATCTATCATACAACTCACTCATTTTAAAAGTTCTTTATGCCTTAAAAATTGCATTCATATAGATAGTTATGGCTAGCTCTATTTTCAACACCAAAAACGTTCTTATTCGAAATTTCACCCTCACACACATAATAAAACTTAGTGACATGAAGGGGAGGGGTTCACACGTAATACATTTAAACACTTCATAACTTAGTTTGGCAGGATTTGCCCAATATGCCACATATGGCCTTATAATCCACATGATTGCGTTCAATCACTGCCTAGGCTCCCTCCTCATCCAACACCGACCACAAAGAACCTCAAAAGCTCTCAGTAGTTCAACCTCAAGCCATCCAACTACCAACTCAGTCTCAATTTTGCAACAATAGCACTTCATCTCAAAGTTTATAATGAATTTTATAACATCGATATGTAAACTTACCGAGCAGGCAGCATCCATCCAGCAACACATTAAGGCATATATAAATATATAGATCGTTAGCTTAAATGAGGCCCTCAGCGGACCGAAATGAACTAACAAGGCAGAGAAATGTCTTTGCATTCATAACTCACAATTTAGGGAATAAGCATGGCCGATTCATGTTATTTTCAAAAGTATAGTCTCATCACATTAAGGCTTTCGAATCTGTTTTAATTAACCAAGGTTATTAGGTCATTTCAAAGACCATTTCTAAGCATGAATTAACCAAATTAGCATGCATCGATCTAAAGCATTCTTCACTCACGAAACACTCACTTTGCTAATCACAACAACCCTAAATTCTACCCTCATAGCAGCCCCATCCCCAGCCCTTTTTTAGTCTAGTTTTTAGTTGTAATTCTGTCAAATTACAGGGGATACTCTCTGCCCAACTAAGGAGACTTTTCTGACCTAATTAAATAGCATCTTAAGCATAAAATTAGTTCAATTTTGGCCAATTTTCGTTCAGCCTATACATGCATAATCTAAGCCTGAATTCAGTTGCGCAAACATGCATAATCACTCCCCACTTTTCGAGTTAACCTGACAAACCTTAAACTAACATGCATTACAACTTGAGGGCTAAATTGTTTTCGAAATTACTAATACTTCAGGAGAAGAGAAACACCCACATCGATTACAAGCTAGAGACTCGTTCGGAGGGCTTTGGTTCGGGTGGTTTCACATGGTTCAGATCCCCTCCTTACTCCCAAGGCACCACACACTGCTCCACCTCCAGACCGGTGCCATTGAGCATTCCTCGAACTGCCAGAGTAGTGGCACTCGTGGTGAGCCCCAGCCATTCGAAGCCTCCACTCTCACTGCCTGTACACGAGTCGGCCACCCAGATGTTGGGGTCGGTATCGTCGGCCACCCTAGTTACCGAAATAGCACCCAGTCGCCGAAATTGCGCCCCTCCCTCTCGCTCGCCCTCGATCTATCCCTCTCTGCTCTTGAGTTCAGGGCATTAGGTTCATGGCTTGCTTGTATGGACCAAAAGGTGTCGCCATCGCTGTCACCGACCGACCCCTTCTCTCTCCCTCTCCTCCTCTCTCTCTCTCTAGTGGTATCGGGGGATGGGGTTGAGAGGCCCCCCTTGGTCCCCTTCGAAATTCAGAAAGGGGCTTCGGCCCCCCTTTTCCCCCCTTTTTTGTTTATTTTGGGTTGTCTAATCACACTCCTTAAACCTTGTTCGGTCTTGTTCAAGCTGATTTAGCTAATCTCGACTCCACATACTCTCACACAATTTGCTAATTTCTCATAACTATGCCTTGGTTTAATTTTATTGAATTCACTAACTTCTTGAAATCGCGTAATTAACCAATAAGTTTAATAAAATTTACGCACATAATTATAACACCCAATTTTTATGCAAACATCAATCTAATATAGCTAAATCAATCAAATAAGTTAATCAAAATATTAGCTTAAATGATTAGCCTAAGGTTGAAAACCCCAGCTATTACATATTACATGAAAACGACAGTCATTTAGCTCAACTTTCAAAGCAATAGTGCCTAACGTTTTCTGCCCCACCTGATTAAATCCTTGTATTGTGAGCAAAGTTAGGGACAATTGATTTGGTGTTATCCCTATTGCTCTCAATGCCCTTAATAGAAGAAGGTTGACTATAGAACCACAGTTGAGTGGGATCCAGTTTACTCTTTTATCCCTGATCATACTAGTAACATACAGGGGCCTGTTGTGATTCGTAGACCCCAACTTGAGGCCTTCATCAGAGAACATTATGCAAGCCATGCATGCAGCACACCCATTTAAAGGGGAGGACAACACCTCATTCACCTTAATAAGGTCAACTTGATCTTTGTAGTTATCAAGGCCTATTAACGCTTGAATAAGTGGCCTTCTTCGCCCTTTGGATATTTATAAAGCGTCGTAGACACTTAGGCGCACTGGGATTCGCTTGAGATAAGAGATGACATTATAACGAACCTTTTCCTTATGAGATCCTTGACGAACTTGAAAAGGGATTGGGGTAGGGAAATCCTTCTTAGACTCCTTAGTTGACTATCTGTTCTCAGCGTTGCCTTTCCTATTTGAGCTCGAGGGAATTACTTCCTCCTTACCCCTTTCTTTAGCATTCACCGATATTAGTGGTATCTCTAGTGTCGTTTCTTTCTTCTTCTCTTTCCCCACTGATTCTGGTGGCTGGAGTTGACAACCTGACCGAAGAGGTACTTGGTCCACTTCTTGAGTGGTATTTGCAGGCTTAACATTCACCTCTTCACATTTATTAGCCCATGAAACCATACAACATTGGGCTACTTTCGCGTCTGCAGGATCATCATCCAAGGAGTCACTGTCGAAAAAACCTTTGGGGATGTAATCACCTAAAGTGAAAGGGGCCTTAACTGACGGCAGGTACTCCTCTTAGGAAGTTATCTCCGGCTTCTTATTGGCCCTTGATTTCTTCTTGTTTTTCTTGTTTTTCTTTTGTGGTGGCTTCTATCCCCTCATCTTGACTCCTGGAGACTGAGAAGCTCAAGCCACTCCCTGCCAAAATGACCTTTTGCTGAAGTAGGTTTGCACCCAAAGCCATCATCATCATCATCTTATGCTGTTGCCCATGCCTCTAAACTTGGGTCTAGGTAGAAGTCGTGCAAGGTTAGTGCTCCTGGTGATAAAGGAGGCATATTTGGATATGCCCACACTATTGCTACATCATCATCAGAAATAAACTTGATGGGGACTGCATGAGGTGGTAATGACACCATTGGAATCCCTTCATTGATTTCTGAGGATGATGGATACGATTCATCCTTCTATTCAACCACTGAGGTTGCATTTGGCGATGCAATGGACCTTTTAGGTGGAGCTCCTTCTGTCTCAGTTTCTCCCATTCTAATAATGTCTTCGATTATGTCTTTGAAGACATAACAATCTTTCATGGGGTGGCTAATGATCCTATGGTGTGGACAATACTTAGCACCATTTGTCTTGCCGACTTCGGCAAGTCATCTTAGCTGTGGAAGAGACATGTCTTTTGTAGCCATTGACTCCTCAAATATACCTTGAACATCGTCATCATCGAAGGGATACTTCTTTTCTTTCCTTTCTTAGAGGGCGAGTCATCGACCCTCCTATTTGTACTTGCATTTTCCATTTGTTGAAATTTTCATCATTGGTTGGCTTTGGGCTTGTTCTGACAAAAGTGGCCATCGACTCTCCCCTCTTGGTTCGCCTTTTGACTTCTTCCCTCTTGGGTTGTATATTTTCTAACAGACAACCTGTGTTTCTACATTACTTGCCTTAGACACGAGGGCGTCAAAATTTTAAGGCTTACTGTTAGCACACATTTGAACATCCGATTGCTCACTTAGCTTTTCTGGGCATTGCAAGCTTAGACTTCGCCACCTCGTAATGAAATTATTCACACTTTCATTTGGCCTCTCGCATGTGTTAGCAAGGTCTATTATGGACACCTTGCGTTTTGAACTCACGAATTGAGCAAGGAATGCCCTTTGGAGGTCATCCCAAGTATGCAATGATCCGGGCTAAAGCTGAGTATGCCATGTAACGGCTACCCCTTTAAGGGACTATATGAATTGCCTGATTAGCCATGCATCATTCAAGGCAGTTTCACCACACACAAGTAAAAATGGGGCAAATGCTCATGTGGTGACCTATTTATCCCGTCAAATGTTTCAAAGTTTCGCTTTTGATAACCTTTTAGGAAAGGAGTCGACTCATAATGACTTGGATACGGGTTCTTGTACCCCAACACTGGAGGATTCATGGCTGCTTGGTACTTTTTGATCCCTTGGGTCATCAACTCCTTGATATTTTGAGGAGTGATAACTGTGTTGCTATTGTCAGCCTCATTATTTTTTCAAGCCTTCTGTTTTTAAGGCGAGTAGTGAGATTAGCAATTTTATCCTCTTTTTCTACAAGCCTCCTTTATAGCCCTTGCATTTGTTCCTTAAGGCTTGGAGTGCTGGTCACTGCGGCCGGCATGTTGTCGGCTTGATCATCTTGGGTATTCGGCCTTGTGGGATAAAAGCCGATGATTCCTCTTTGTGGAAGAGAGTTCTGAGATCATAAAAGGCAGGACTTGTAACCTCATCTTGTTCTTCGGGTTAGTCCCTACCTTGGCTGAGGGTGGTGACAGAAGATTGCAAAGCCACCTCAGCATATGTTAATGCTTTAGCCATTGATCTTGTAATCGGGCCATTATAGACTTGTGATTCAATCCCTTTTGAGGCAAGTCACTTTGACTCTGCGATTTAGGAGGCAACACCCATTTTCTTTTTGTAGGAACTCAATGAAGGGTAGCCTTATCGATCTGCAAAGGTCTGGGTACCATAGTGGGGGTGCTTGAACCTAACGGTTTGACAAATTTCAGCTTTGGGGTCTTATGTGCCATTTCCTCCTCCATATAGGAGGTCATCATTACTTGAGCTATGGGAATGTCAATAGGGACAGCCCCAATGAAGATCCACCTTATCAAGCAGACTTGAGGAGCCTTTTTGACTCTTGAGGTTCCTTCTCCAAATGACTTATTGGGGTGATTCAAGGCTCAGAGTTTTTTACTTGGCTTTGTCCTCTTCCTAGCAGATGTAGAGGCCAAACCTACCTTGGAGCTGAGGTAGCGATCTGGGCTTGCCTTAGGGAGAGATTAGGGGCCCGAACTTGCCATGGTCGGGTTGCCCAAGTTGCTAGTGCCTCCTTTATTAGAGTTCCCCTTCGAGTTGGAACAGGCTTTGGGTGAGGAGCTATCAATGGGTTAAGCAGCACAACCATTGAGGCACATGTCGTAAAGGATGGCCTTTGTTGAGAACCCCTCCTGGAAGTTGTTTTGGCTAGCTCCCAGGCTGGTGATGGAGCTAACCTGGGTGTACCAAACCTAGTACGTCGCTTGTCACTTCATCACTTGTTGCGCTTTAGGTTCTTGACTGCTTTCCTAATTAGCGGTCTTTCAGTCTTAGGGGCCGGCCTGCTTGCCCTTTCAAGGCCTCGTAAAAGTTCCATTGAATTTGCCAATGAAAATTCAGCGAGCATAGACCGTGGTCCTATTGTGAAGACCATTTAGAGATTCCTCTTTGCCTGGAACATCCCGCGTTTGATCATGAAAGTGATAGGGAGCTTGTTGAAGGTGATGATGACTTGAGGTGCCATTGTTCCTTTATGTAAAACACAACAAAAAAAAATGAAAGAAAGAAAAATAACAACATTAGCTAACATAGACAAATAGGAGATGAAAAGGAAATAGGGTCCCACTTGGCGCGTCAACAATTATGTTGAGTAAAAATTTAATAATAAATACAAATGCACAACACGACTTTCCGACGGACAAAAATGTACATCAATTTATTTTGAGTACCATTCTATTCAAAAGGATAAACCTCCCCAATTATATCACCCTATCGGGAGACTACCTTTTGATTCCGATTCATTCTGTTGTATTTTCTTTTCTTCTTGTTTTGCGTTAATAAGACTTCGTATAATCTGGATTGACAATTATTATGTTTTTTATGTCGAATCGTCTATATCCAAAACTAAATTGCATCAGATAGTGGTTGTATAGGTACCCCCTAGGAAGGATACTATACGTACACATTTCTCATGTGTAGGTCAGGGAATGGGTAATTTTATTTGATTTGGAATTTGGGTTGCGATCACTTTTTTGTTGTGAGCTGTCTACGTACTTCTTTTATAGAAAATCAAACCAACCGTAGTTCTTCTTAATTTAATTTGGTTTAATTTATATTTTATTTTGGTTATGTTAACAAACATAATTTAATTTGATTTTAGCTTTGGATTTTATGTATATGGACTAAATTAATAGCCACAAATTTGATCTAATTTTATCGTTTATTTTTTTGGCTTTGATAGCTAAGTCATGTATTTTGTTTAGCCATTTTGTAACCATTTATTTCTTTGCGGATTTAGCCCATCCTAGAACCAAGGCTTGCAGAATTATAATTTGTGTCTTTGTGAAAGAGGGGGGGTAACAAATAATGATTTTTGGTCCATTTCCTGGACTTGGAAATTTGAAGGGGTCGGTTTCTATTCTGTAACACTTGGTTTTTCGTCGTTCTAAGCAGGCAAAGTGCAATAGACTCAAAAAAATCAACTTTTTCTAAAGAGGGGGTGTCGATTTAAGCCTGTTTGAGGACCTCGATTTAGATTCAATCCAAGAATTCTATATCGAGCTCCCTACGTATCGCTATTGGAATCAAGTTAGCGCAGTTTTAGTTGACCCTTGACTTAGACATTTTTCCCTTTGGAAATTTTGTTCAAGTGGACATAGAAATTTATTTACATCCATGTGCAATTTGTAGGCAAAAGCCTCGTTGAATCTCACTGATAATGCATAACCTCGATCCATTTGCTTTATAACCTTGCTGCCAACTAGTTTGCTTGACCCCTTTTATTGGGGGCCCATAATATACATGCATATATATCTATATCTATATCTATATATATATATATGTGTGTGTGTGTGTGTATATATAAATATATATATATGTATATCTATACATATATACATATATACATATATATATATATATATATATATATATATATATATATATATATATATTTGAAAGAACAAATAGCCATGGCCACAACTCCCCTCTCCTGCTTCTATTAGGTTCATTGCTTTATGACCATCAATGATTATTATAATGGTAATCACATATTGTGATCTTATTTGATTCCTTTAGCACCCGTGACAAAGCTTTGATTATTTTTGTTTCCACCCTTCTGCTTTGTTGTCAACTAAAGATCCAAAAACAAAATCCTTGGGTCCATAGACTTATATGGCAATTTGTGTGTTTGATTTATTTGTTTTACGGGCCATTGCAATTTTCTTTTTGTTTGGCATATTATTTAAGGGCCTATGTTGTGGGTAAAATCTCAAGTTTATACAAATCCCTTCATTGACATTAAGCACCCAACTAACAGTATTCGTAGCAAAATCCTTTATTTTGGGCAGTATAGTATAAGCTAATAAATCCCTTTTTCGGATTTGTAGCTAGAATCAATCTGTGGGACTTAATTCAAAGGATTTTCATGATGAATCTAATTCATCCATGCTTATAAATGAGACTTCAACTCTCTTATTTAGTTTTGTTTAACCTCTGAGACTCTCTCTTTTTTTTTTTTAACTTACTCTCTGTGGAACAATTCTTCTTTAAAGGTAAGAACAAATCTTCTTCTTTCATCTTGTTTTGGACCAGTAATCTGTAAAAACTTCCATCATTAATCTTCTCTCCCATCAAGTTGATTGATTTTCTTAACCTCCAAAACAGAGTATTACAATGGATTTTGGTACAAATCTCTAGAATAATTCAAAAAATGATCTGTAATGAACTTTCTTGGCTCTTTGGCCATTGATCATATCATCTTTTTTTTTTTACTCATTTATGATTTGTGGCGCTTGTTTGCCATTCAACCAAATTATCTATGGCAAGGCTTGGTCTCCAACCCCATTTGTCATTTTTCACACTTCAGTAGAACCTGGGATCCCACACGATCCTTCGGCTTGTGGGTCCAGTAGGACCTGAGGTCCAGCAGGATCCGTTAGCTTTGAGGTTTAGCAGGACTGATGATCCGATAGGATCCGAGTTTAGCATGTGAGTCCAGGAAGTCCCGAGTTTAGGATTAAGAATTCAATGTTTAGTAGGAACTGAATTATGAATACTGTGACCAGTTTCCATCTTTAATATTCGTATCATGACTTCTTCATCTTCATCTTTGGCCATGACTTGACATGAACACTTAAAGGTGGTGACTTAGGAGAGATTAAGAAGATGAAGGCTAGCTTAATCTCATTGTTTCCTTACCTTTAAACTTCAATTTATAGGACACGGTGATAAGATCTTGCTACTCCCTATTTTCTTCCTTCCCAAACTCTTGCTCTATTTCTTTTTTGATGACACAAAAAGCCTTCTCTTTTCTTATGTATTTTCTCTCTCCTCTTAGCCTTTTGATTTCACTGTCCTTCTCTCCCCTCTTTTTTTTTCTTTTTTTTTACTTGGCTTTATTCCTTTTTATTTCTAGTAGTGATCAGAGCAGTTAACTTTTATTCAACCATGTCGCAGCACTACCAGAAGATGGAGAAGATGGGAAACGTGGGTCACCAACCACCACAACAAAACTGCAAGTTCAATATTTTCTTTGACGTTTATTTTATTCATTCATAATTTGCTAATGCATTGAAGTTGAAGGCCCGCGTAATCTTTGGTGGAAGCACCCAAAATATTAGACTTTTCTTATTTATTGGGCTGTGAAACTTAACCCAACTAGATGACTGTAGGATGACTTAGTTTCCATATGAAAATATAATTTTTGGTATTTTCATTTCTTTTCGCTATACAGTCAGACTCATTTCTCTTTACGTATTTTCTACTGTCTAGTTTTAAGCCCCGTCCTTTTTTTTGGGCACTATTACGGCATAATGATAATTCAAATGTTATATTTCAACATTTAAATATGTCAAAATTTTACATTCAACACAGCATGGAGTAGGACTTGCTTTACGTCCTACAAATGCGCAACCTAAGGACTTTTTAAAAGTTAGCTCCTTAGGCGCACGACATGGAGATGACGATAGCTAATAGTTGTGGTGAAGCTTCCCCTGCTTCTGAAGCAAGAAAAGACAAAGGTGACTTTAAGAAAAGTTTTAAGTACTCCAAGAGCTTGACCAAAGAACCCATGTCAATTTTAACAAATGAACAAATTCGGATATCAGGAAAACAAAGAATAGAGGAAAAGCAGCGCTCTTCAATGAGAGATGCTGGAAAGAAGTGTCCTACATTAAAGGAGCTCCAAGAAAAGAAGTACCTATGCCATGGCTCAAATTTGTCAGAAATGTTCGATGATTTACTAGAAAAGGGTGTTATCAAGTCACATCTATTAAAACGCTCTGAAGAAGTAGGAAAGACTAATGACCCGAAGTATTATCAGTATCACAGGGTCATTAGTTACCTTCTTAAAAATTGCATCAAGCTCAAGGAATGTATCATGCAATTTGTTAAGATGGAACAATCATCGTAGACTTGGACAAGGCAGCAGAAGCTAACCACACGACAAGCTGGCGTGAGCATATTATTGTCACCGTGCACCATGTAAAGTTGTATGCTGACAAGATGAAAGACACTGGAAAAGCTCACAACTTAATGTGCCACTTGTAACACGTCTACGTCATTTACGAATGATGATCTATTGCTTGGGTCTAAAACCGACAACCACTCGTTGTTTGTCACAACAGGCTATAATTGGGGACAGAAAGTTAAGCGCTTCTTAGTAGATGGTGGTTCGGCAACCAACATCACGCCTAAGTCTACTATGAATGACTTAGGGATCACCATCTATGAACTCTCCAAAAGTCGAATAATGATACAGGGTTTCATCTTGGAAGTTCAATGCGCGATTGGCATGATCTGCCTTCAGTTGAGAATAGGTGATCTATCAACAACATCTATCTTTTATGTGATAGATTCAAAAACTTCATACAAGTTATTTCTAGGACAACCTTGGCTTCATGAGCATGGAGTGGTGGCATCAGCTTTGCACCAATGCCTTAAGTACTATCAGGATGGGGAAAAGAAAAACAAATGGTGATGTTATGCCATTTAATAAGGCTGAATCCTATTTTGCTGATGCGACATTCTTCGAGGAAGCTGTTACTTTAAAAGAAATAATGCCAGCTACCATCTCCTCTACTAGCAAAAGGGGTTCAAGTAGTAGTGAAGACACTCATGCTGTGTCAAACGAGGGCACTAATGATAAGGTTAAACAGCAGCAACAATAAGAGAAGGAAAGTAGCCAGGTAGTTACGCCTCTCTTCCTTAAGCAAGTGATTATCGGAACGAGTCCTGAAGCACCAGTATTTAAGTACATTCCTAGATCCCACCGTAAGGATGGTGAATCGCCATTTAGTGAATGTGCAGCTTTTAAAAGCACAACTAAGCCTATCAGTAAATTCAAGGAGGTTGATTGGAATGCCCTCGGAGATAAAAGTGTGCTTCCAGCTCATAAAGTAGGCCAAAGCAAGTGACTAGAGCTCTTCTCTCTGGATTCGTTGTTTCTTTTAAGGGCTCACCTCAAGAAGAGGATGATTTACCAAAGCTACGCACTGACAATGGATTTGATTCAAATGCACGTAAATTGATGAAGAAATTTGGCTATGACTTCAAAATGCCAGCACCTTTATGACTTGTCATTGAAACCAAGCCTTATGGCATCAATGAAACACAAAAGATAATGCAAGAGCAAGGCGCTATCGTGGCACCTCCAAAAGTAGTCTCTTGTTTACTACATTGTAGCTGTTGAAAGTGATGAGGGAGATGTTAAGAATAAATCAAAGTCATTTTGTTTGACAAATTACAATCTTCTGCTTTGCAATACCGTCCTTTTGTGTTCAGCAGATTAAGAAAGGCAAGGCTATAAAGTCTTTTGTTTTCTAAAGACTAAAAGTTGGCATGCAGCCTAAGCCTTTAGTCTTTACAAGGATCAAGTCAAGCGTAGGGTCCTCAAGCTTATCAGGGCTACAAGAGATGGGCTCAGTATTTAGTCGTCTTGGCAAAATAAATGAAGTCTAAAGTTCTATTCCTTTCCTTATGAAATGATTGTCGACTTTAGATGTGAAGATAGATAGTTCACTAAGAGTAAAGAGGCACATAGTGGTTTTCAGTGGCCATAGGTCTAATCCTAGCTCAAATGAGGAAGTCAGGCAAGAAGAACAAGCATTATCCAACAATGTCACAGTCCGAGAAGTTAATGAGTCAGATTCTAAAATAGAACTTACGTAAACTCCCGAGACTCTAGAAGATAGGGTCAAGCCACAGTTGATGAACTCAAAGAGTCAAATCTTGGAACTATAGAGGAGCCACGCCCTATATATGTTAGCTCTTTGCTCACATCTGAAGAGGAGAAAGAGTACTTTGATCTTCTTCGCGAATATAAAGATGTGTTTGCATAGAGCTACGACGAGATGCTTGGATTGGATCTTAAGTTTGCTGTCCATCGGTTGCCCATTGGAAAGGGCATGTCACCTAAAAAATAGCCACAATAACATTTTCACCCCAAGATGATACCTGAAATCAAAAAGGAGGTGAACAAACTCATAGAAGCCGGATTCATTCACAAGGTGAAATACCCAACATGGATAGCCAACGTTGTTCTGGTAACGAAAAAGAATGGCCAACTGCACATTTGTGTAGATTTTCAGGATCTCAATTATGCCTGCTCCAAGGTTGATTTTCCACTGCCTGTGATAGAACTCATGGTTGATTCCACAACTGAACATGAAGCTTTGTCCTTTATGGATTGCATAACAGGCTACAATCAAATTCAAATGGCGCTGAAAGATCACGAGGCCACAACTTTCTGTACGCCCAAAGGCATTTTCTGCTACAAGGTGATGCCCTTCGATGTGAAAAATGCAAGGCCTAAATACCAAAGGGTGATGCAAACCATCTTTAAAGATATGTTACACAAAATTGTAGAGTGCTATGTTGATGATCTAGTGGTCAAGCTATAAAAAAAAAAAAAAAAGTCTGACCACTTGCATGATCTTTGGTAAATCTTCAAGAGATTGTGAAGGTGAAAACTCTAAATGAATCCACTTAAGTGTGCATTCAGCATTACCTCTGGCAAGATCTTAGGCTTTATCATCCGACATCGAGGCATTGAAATTGACCAAGCTAAAGTCAAATCGCTTCAAGAGATGCCCAAGCCTAAGAATCTCAAAGCGCTTCACAGTTTACAAGGACGCTTAGTCTACATCAGAAGGTTCATATCAAACTTGGAAGGATGTTGTCACCTTTTCAGTCACCTCGTGAAAAAAGCGGGTGCCCTTCAAATGAGATGAATCATGTAGAAATCCCTTTGAATGCATCAAGAAATATTTGTCAAGTCCGCCAGTCCTAAGAGCTCCAATTCCTGGCAAGCCTTTAATACTAGCATTGTCGCCCAATAAAGATCACTAGGGCATGATGTATGTATGAAAACAAGGAGCGTAAGGAGAGAGCTCTTTACTACTTGAGTCGAGCTTTGGTCAGGGCTGAATCAAATTACTCTTGAATTGAAAAGTTATGTTTAACTCTTAGGTTCGCTGTGTAAAAGTTTAGGCATTACATGCAGCCTCACATAGTGCAGGTCATCTCGAAGGTTGACCTAACTGAGTATACCATGTCAAGGCCTGTTTTAAGCAGGCAACTAGCAAAGTGAACCATTATCTTAGAGCAATATGATTTTGTCTACGTGCCACTGAAAGCCGTTAAAGGGTAAGCTCTGGAAGACTTCCGAGCAGACCACCTGATTCCTGACGATTAGGAGCTAGACGATGATCTACTGGGTGAAAACGTGTTTGCCATAGACATTTTACCACCATAGGAGATGTACTTTGATGGTGCAGCACGACAAGATGGCATTGGAGCTGGAGTGGTACTTGTTTCCCCTGAGAAAGACATTCTCTCATACTCATTCGTGTTGACTCAGTTACGCTCTAACAACATGGCTAAATGCCAAGCACTTATCTTGGGCCTCCAAATGGCCATAGAAATGGCCACTGAAAACTTAGATGTGTACAGTGATTTATAATTGGTCATCAATCAGCTTCTAGGAGAATATGAGGTCAAGAAAGAGGATTTGGTCCCATATCATAAGTAAGCCCTTGAAATCTTTGACGGGCTAGATACAATCAAGTTACAACATATTCTTAGAAGTGCCAACAAGATGGCTGATACGCTTACAAATCTTACAACCACTTTGGCACTAAGCGCAAAAGAGGATATGATCGTTCCATTATATGGTAAATGGGTGGTCTTGCTGTCGAAAGTTGGATCTGTGTAGCAAATCAATGTTGTCTTTGTTTACGAGGCTGAAAAAGAAGATTAGCTTCAGCCGTTGATTCATAACCTAAAGCACGGGAGGTTGCCAAGTGATGTAAGGCATAAGATAGAAATACAAAGAAGAGCATTGCATTTTCTCTACTACAATGAGACTCTATATTGATGTTCCTTTCTTGGCCTCTGGTTGAGGTGCCTGGCGAAGAAGAAGCGCAAGAATTAATAGAGGAAACTCACTTATGTGTATGTGGTAAGCATCAATCAAGGCCTAAGTTGTGTCACCGCATTAAAAGACTGGGCTATTATTGGCCTGCCATGGTACATGACTATATTGACTATGCAAAAAGGTGTAACTCAAGTCAGTTTCATGTAAACTTTATACACCAACCTCCGGAACCACTTCATTCAACTGTAGCATCTCGGCCTTTTGAGGCACCGGGGTTGGATATAGTGGGGCCTCTCACTTCTGAGTCTTCAGCTAGTCATTTGTACATCCTAGCTACCACCGATTATTTCTCCAAATGGTTAGAGGCGGCCACATTAAAAGAAGTCAAGAAGGAGAATGTTGTCGATTTTATTCGAACGCACATCATCTATCAATATGTTGTGCCTCGATACATGATCACCAACAATGGCAAACCATTCTTCAACAAGCTGATGACTAGCCTCTGTGAGAAATTCAAGTTTGCTAGCATAAGTCTTCAATGTACCATGCACCTGCAAATAGCTTAGCAAAAGTGCTTAAGGAAACATTGTACAACTTACTGAAGAAGGTGGTGGTGAAATCTAAGCAGGACTAGCATGAAAGACTTGGAGAAGCACTTTAGGCTTATCGAACCACGTATAAGAAGCCAACGCCGTCAACCCCTATGCTCTCTTATGTGGTGTGGAAGCTATCTTGCCTTTGGCAATTCAAATCCCATCACTTCGCATTGCCATACAAGAACGCCTAAGTGAGAATGAAAACCAGAAGCTTCTCCTAGCTAAATTAGAGTCTCTCGATGAGAAAAGACTTCAGGCACAGCAGAAGATGGAGAGTTATCAAGCATGCCTATCATAAGCATTCAACAAAAACGTTCAACCATGCTCATTTCGGGTTGGAGATCAAGTGCTCATGACGCATAGGACATGGAGCAAGTTCACTCCTAAATGAAAAGACCCTTATCTTGTTCATGATGTCCACTCAAATGGTGCATACAAGACAATTGATGCAGAAGGAATCCAAGTAGGACTGGTAAAAGACAAATTCCTTAAGCGCTACATCCTTTGAAAAAAAATGGCTTGTAAGGTCCTCAGCACGGCCTAAACTGTTCAGTCAAAAAAAAAATCTCTTTATACTACTCCTGATCCGCAAAAGTATAAATTGTGAACAGCTAAATAAATAAAAAATTCACGTTCCACTCATCACCCGCAATCGTATAAATTATGAATGACAAAACAAGTAATTGAAGCACCATTGTTGATGTAACACCCCTATCCCCTAGGGTTAGGGATGTTAATGTTTTCCTTAGGTTCTGGGGCAATACGGACGAATTTCTGCCTAAAGACTGATCACTTCTCAGGCTTAAAGCCTTGCCTTAGGTCCCTGTAATAAATACAAGTATAAAAGACATGTTCACAAGCTCAACAGCTACACACCGGAGATCTCAACTCTACGGGCCACCCACTCAGAGTACACCAAGAGTACAACTCAATGGATCACATATTCGGAGTATTGGGGTTTACATCCCAAAAATAGACAACTTCAGCCAAAAAGGCTACTGACTAATCAGATGGTTGGCTCACATGGCCAAACAGAGCAATTACTATTTAATATGCGATACATGAACTCATGCCTTTAATTTGACATAGGCTCAAGAACTTATTACTACATTACATTATAACATTTGGCTCTTAATCTACGTATATAACGCCTATCCAAGGCATTTAACTCAGCTTACATGAATCAACTTCTACCCCTCACATCAAAACTAGGGAAAAGGAAAAGTAGAGAGGGGATGAGCTACCACACGCTCAGTGAATGATCCTCATTCCCATGAAAACAAAACCATCACAGATAATACTTTTAGATAACAGTCACACATGTTTTGATATTTAATATCACATAATAATCATGTAAGGTCTCCTATATTCATTATTACCTCAAAAACTCTTAAGATCCAAAAGATATTCCTAACATCCTTCTATTTCATGTACAAGAGTTCTCAACATGTCTAACTATGCCTCTTGTAACTTATAAGAGATAAAACTTGTTACACTTGCTTCACATCACCTACCTGGCATACGAGACTCAATAGCGACCCGACTCATACCAAATTTCAGGTATTGAGAACAGTGGGGCATTCAGTTGACACATAAGCACTTAACATCGAGGAGTCAAATTCACGTTACCCACTAGGGTTCTATTTAGAAAGAAGATGGGATTAATGGAAAAAAGCAAGGATCATTACTTTAATCAAGCAAGCATTTATAAAATCGTCGTTTACTGGAAAATCATCTGCAATTCAACAAAAGCTCCTTTCAAGAATACATTCACTTTGGCAAATGTTTATACTATCGTAGTCCTCCGACGAGGAGTTTTCATCACATAACAAGTACGAAATCATTTCATAGGGCATTGTATTTTCATATTGGTTCTCGTTCAAGTGAGGTCGTCGCTCAAATTTCATAGAAATGCCCGGGGCCTTTCATATTCAGTAGACGTTTATCCTTGTTAGGATCTTTTAGGTTTTTCACTTATGGGTCTACCCCCTAGCAATTAGGATTCCTGCATACCGGCTCTAGTCCCTAAACTTGTATTTTACCCTTGTAAGGGCCCTCAAGGGTTCCCACTTCTGAGTCTTCTCCCTATGAATGAGGGTTCTCGTTTATCACGTCTACTCCCTAAACTTTGAGTTCTACCCTTGTCACGGTCTTCTAGGGTCGTACTGTTGGGCCCACTCCCTACGATTTCATTAGCACTATCCTCGTAGCCCATAATGTTTTAGATGCATCTCACTTAAACACATTTTGCATAGAAGTTCTCATTGTATCACAACAATATCATTTCCATTCTCAAGAAGGCTAAAATGCTTTAACGAACTCAAATCGACTTCTAACAAGCATATAACCACTCATTTGGTAAACTATCCTTGTAAATGATTTAATAACCAACTGAGCACCTACTTTTTAAGGAAAGTTATATTAAAACTTGTTTTAGAAATCACTAATTTGCAACCTATGTGTAACTAAATTCGCTTAAAAGCATTCTTATCAAATGAATGGTCTGACAGTCATCATTAGCCACAAGGCTCTGGAACTTCTTCATATCACAGTAGCTCACATACATACTTTTCAATGCACGCCTTCAAGCACAAAGCAAACATATTGATTAGCAGTTCAAGTCATTTACAACTCAATAGCCCTTTTAAACAACTTCTGAAAACAATTAAGGGATTATTAAACATTCAAGTTACTTGTTTAAGCAATAAGGATGTTACTTTAGTCATTATAACAAAGAAACGACTCTTAACCAATTACTAGATGAATTTAATTATTCAAAAGCCTCAATGTAAGAACGGTAGGGCATGGTTAAAGCGAATCAAGTGAGATTCAATCAAAAAGACTCCTAGTTCACAAATCATTCAGTACAGGACCTTTTAAACACACAAGTAACTTGCAACAGCTAAGATTGCAACTCTTTGGCATATAACTCAGTCATAACATACACACATAGCACACACATGAATCATAGGCTAGCAAAATCACAACTTAATTCAGCAACATGCAATCATAAGCTTGAAACATTTGACATCTACATATAATCATGACGATAATCGAAACAAGTTCAAGATTTATGCATGCCAGTTCAGTCATGGAAATAAGGGCACAATTAGCACAGCTCAACACTTCCACAATTTACTAATTTAAAATACTCAAACCTGAACTCCTTCGCCGCAGCACTGACCACATTGTTCACCTCGAAACACATCATTTTAACCCAAATTTACAAGCCAACCTTCTTCTGATATTCAAACTCCCAAATTTCGTTTCAATTCATCTCCTTTTAAGCTTAAAGATCATAAACCTAAACATGGGTAAAGCTTTTAAAGATACTTAGTTATTTAAGAGTATAATAATAGCCCACTTGCTAATCAGACATTCTTAATTCATCTAATTTCCAATCTCATAGTCGAATTATGGTTCATGCACAATTTAGACAATGATTTGCAAAATCAGTAAGTAATATAGGAAGCCAAGAATCACCTACCTCGATTCCAATCTAAAGGACCTACTTTAGGGTTTGGTTTGGGTGGTTTTTAAGTGGCCTGAGCCCCGAGTCTCACACTCCTCTTCCTGCTGGTTGTGGGTCTCAGCCAGAACACCGTTGTCGGGACACGCCACCTCTAACCCCTCTATATCCTTGCTACTGTGCATCTCCTGGATGGCCGGCGATGCCTGTTCTCTCTTTACAACTTCATGGATGACCGGCGATTGCTGCTGGCGCCAACTTGCCCAGTGACATCATGTTTTGCTAACCAACTTCTCACTCAATCCCGCTATCCCTCTTTTCTCTCTTCTCGTGCCTATGGATGAGATGGCTGGTAAGGCATGGCCGGTGACTAGTTTGTCGGTGTGCTGCCGCCGCTGGATTGCCTTCTCTCTCTCTCTCTCACTTTCTTTCTCTCTGTCTGTTAGTGTGTGTGTCTATGCATGCTAGGCTGGGGGGTCGCAGGACTGGAGTAGCAGAGGCCCCTCCCCTCCCTGATGCTTCTTCATGAAAACGAGGGGACTTTGAGTTGTTCATTATCATATCGAAATGGATTCAGTACAAATTAGCCTAACCTCGATAAATCTCGATCCCAAATATCTTAATTCAACTTGCCAATTTTTGAGTAATTACTCCTCGACTAAAATTTTCACAAGCCCTGTAATTTAACATAACCACGTAATTAAATCGGGAAGAATTATAAAATAACTTCACATAAATTAATATGCTTAATGAACGCACTAATATTCACCTAATATATCTCAAACAAATAAAACATAATCAACGAAGCTATTAATCCAAATAGATAAGCAATAATTAAAATTCTCGGCCATAACATTCTCTCCCCTTTAAAAGAATTTCATCCTCAAAATTTCAAAGTCTAAGGCACAGTAAGGCATAGGATTCATATATGCACAGCACAATCCATCTAAACTCACAATAGAGTCCAAATTCGTACTTTATAACTAAATATGGAGCTCTTCAAATTGGTAAAACAAAAGGTTTATAGTATCCAGTCTCCTCCTCGCCAATCCTCTTTAAGCATTTACTCACTCTATTAAGGCGCCGAGGGCAAACCTTATGGAAGAGCAGTCAATGCATTTGCATGGATAACCATATCAAAATTACTTTTAAGCAAACAAATAGTTTCAACGATATCCCAAAAAAAAAAAAAACAAAAGTTAATATTCAAAGGTTTTTCCACATTACGCATTATAATGGGAGTCAAAGGCACCCCAATAAAATCAAACTAAATCAACTTCATTTCAGTGAATCACCTTAACAGCCATGTTTCACCATTCAAAAATTAATCGATAGTAAAGACTCCAAGCAATGAATACATATTTATGTAGATGCAAGTCTCTACTAGCATAAACTACTAGCACGTAGAATTATAGCATGGACACACGATAAATGGGATAATCCATAATAGTAATGATAATAGGCATAATAACTCATAAAAGTACAATGCTAAAGTTTCAACATGAAGCTTATCGCTTAACATACTGTACTCTTAATCATGTTATCCCATGACACTCCAATCAGTCAAGCCAATAGACATTTTACATGCATTCATTCACAAACCTTAGAATCATGTGTCCAACTACAATCATATGTACACTAGCATGTGATATGATCAATCATATAATATAAGGGTAGTACATGCCAATGCAACTTCATATGGTCGCCACGTCATGCATTAAATATTTGTCTATACAGGTATTCATGCTATAATCTGAGATAAAGATTTAGTGGAGTGCACAAAACAACGTAGAGATTATTCTCAATAATAGATCTCATAAGTTAAATCATTTGGCCAATTTAGTTACATGCTCAACCAAACTCCAGCGAAGCAATCACCGAGGAGTTCATTTACTAAACAAATCACTCACAAGACTTATAAATGACCAAGCATAATATATGCTTCCATGGCCTTTGCATTCTACAAAACATCATGATTATGCATTCAAACACATAAACTTATGGCAGTGTCATATAGGAGTGCATCCAGTCAAGTTCATGTTAGTGCAATCCTCATTTGCAATTTTGAGGTCAAATGTATATCTTGAGGGTTGTCTAAAATTTTGAGGAACTAGCCACTATCCGGCTAACAATGGCTTAAGGGTAAGAACGATGGCATTAGTGGTCCTACAGATATATGTCTAGGTTTTTAGGGCACCTTGTCTCACAAGCTGGTCGTAAGAGTCCTAAGAAGTTGTAGTACAAAAGGGAAGGTTTGACCTCCTTTTAAAAATTTAGACTTCAGCATTTGGGGTTAATACCTAAGCAAGCATCGGAAAGGTATGGATTACTACATAAGGTGGTGACGCATGAGGTGCAACAATTAGAAAATCTATCAGGCTCATGCTCTCATTCCCTTTCTAGGTATATTAGGGTTTGATATAGCTAGAAGACTACCAATCCCATAACAAGACTAGTATCCCATATGATAGTACGTATAGTACCTAGTTAAGTCATTGAGTAATGGTAGTTGCATGATGGGACGTAGGGAATATATTCATCAGATCATGACCACATATAAGCAACAATGGGAAGCATGCAGAATGCTTCGGATAAAACTTAAGCATTAGTCAAAAGACTCTATTCATCACCCAGATTAGCAAGTAGGTACATGAAGAGCTCACTTATTTTCATTGAAACAATTCAGAATTCATATAAAGGGTATAATAATCTAGTAGAACTATCAACGTAGAAGTAAACCCTCTCTTTTGTTCTCGAAGAGTTCGTCATTAATAAATCTAGAGATGTGCACATCTCTCCGAGTATACACCTATAAATAACAACAAATCACGTATAAGAGTACACACTCATGAATTTAACTCATACATTTCCTTACAACAGATGTAGGTTTTAATTATGAGAGCAAAACTAAACTCAATCATTAGAAAAGAACTCATGATTCAAAAATTTTTGTGTTTTGAGAAATGGAGAATGGTTTAATGATTCCTAACTTCTTCTCTATTGGGAAAAGAATGAGCTTGGAGTTCAAACATTCCTAATTGTTTTAGTTCAAACTAAGCGTACTTTAAACTTTCAATGAAGTCATCAAAGTTGCACGCACGAAACATTACTAATCGAGCTAACACTTAGCTTATTCGTGAGAACACAAGTCATTTAGCCTTTACTTCTAGCAAATAGCTCACTTTTTTAATCCATTAGTTTACTTTAGTTACATAACAGTGAAGCAATCATATCAATTAGCACGTTAGGAACACATTGCCCCTAATGGCATATCTCATAAAATTTCATAACTCTAGACGTACCTACGCAACTATATGGAAATGCAAGATTCAGGTTGTGACTTATGATCGTAGGACCTTGCTCTGATACCATTTGTAACACCCCTATCCCGTAGGGTTAGGGACGTTAGTGTTTTTCTTAAATTTTGGGGTGAAACAGACAGAGCTCCGCCTGAAAACTAACCATTTCTCAGGCTTAAAGCCCTAAATTAAATCCCTACAATAAATGCAAGTATAGAAGGCACGTTCACAAGCTCAATGGCTACACAATGGAGTTCATAACTCTACAAGCCACTCGCCTAGAGTACAGTAAGCAAAACGTTCAATAATAGGAAAGAAATAAAAAGCACAACTCAATGGACACACCCAGAGTACTGGGGTTTACACCCCAAAAATAAACAGCTCTAGCAAAAAAGATGACTGACTAACCATATGGTTGGCTCACATGGCCATCCAGAGTGACTGCTATTTAATATACAACCTATGGAATAAAATGTTTAATTTTCCAGAAGCTCAAGAACTTATGACTACATTACATTACAACATTTGGCTCACAATTTACATATACAACTCCTATACAAGGCATTCAACTTGGCTGACATGATTCAACTTCCACATGAGTTGAGAAAAGAGGAAATAGAGACGGGATGAGCCACCACATGCTCAGTGAATGATCCTCCACCCTAGAAGAACAAAATCGTTACACATAAAACTTTTAAGTAGCAGTGACACACGTTTTGACATTCAACATCACATAATAATCACATAAGGTCTCCCATATTCATTATTACCTCAATAACCTTCAAGATTTAAAAGATATTCCTAACCTCCTTCTATTTCATGCACAAGAGTTCTCAACTTGCCTAACTATGCCTCTTGTAACTTAGGAGAGACAATCACTCATTACATTTGCTTAACATCGCCTAGCAGGCATACCAGACTCAATAGCAACCTAACTCTTATAAAATTTTCGGTATTGAGAACAGTGGAGGATTCAGTTCATACATAAACACTTAACATCGAGCAGTTAAATTGAAGTTACCCACTAAGGTTCCTCTTAGAAAGAAAATGGGACTAATGAAAACGGAAACGGCCATTACTTCAATCAAGCAAGCATTTATAAAACAGTCATCGTTCACTGGAAAATCATTTCAAATTTAATGAAAGCTCCTTTCAAGAATACATGCACTTTCCCAAGTGTTTTCACTAGGATAGTCCTCCAATGAGGAGTTTTCATCACATACCAAGAAGAAATCATTTCATGGAGTGTCGAATTCCCATATTTATGCTCGTTCAAGTGAGGTCGTCGCTCACATTTCATAGAAATGCCCGTGCCTTTCATATTCGATGGACATTTATGCTCGTCGGGATCTTTTAGGCTTTCCACTTCTGGGTCTACTCCCTATCAATCAGGGTTCTCGCATACCCGGGCACTAAACTTGTATTCCACCCTCTTCAGGGTCCTCTTGGGTCCCCACTACCGAGGCTGCTCCCTAGGAATTAAGGTCCTCGTTTACTAGGACTACTCCCTAAACTTTGTGTTCTACCCTTGCCATGGTCTTGTAGGTTCCCACTTCTAGGTCTACTCCTCAGGATTTCAATAGCACTATCTTCCTAGCCCATAATCATTCAGATGCACCTCACTTTAAACACAATTTGCATAGAAGTTCCCATTGTTTCACAACAATGTCATTTCCACTCTTGAGAAGGCGAAAATGCCTTAATAAATTCAAATCCACCTATAACTAGCATATAACCATTCATTCGGTAAACATGCTTGTACATAACCTAATGACTAAGTGAGCATTTACTTTTCAAGGAAAGGAATATTAAAACGCCGTTAGAAATCACTAATTTGAAACCTTTACGTAACTAAATTCGTCGAAAAGCATTCTTATCAAAAGAATGGTCTAACAGCCATAATTAACCACAAGGCTCAGGAAGTTTGCCATATCACAGTAATTGACATACATACCTATCAATGCATGCCTTTAAGCAAAAAACAAACATATTGATTAGCAATTGAAGTCATTTCCAACTCGATAGCCCTTTTTAACGGCTTCTGAAAATAATTATGGGACTATTAAACATTCAAGTTACTTGTTTAAGTAATCAGGACGTTACTTTAGTCATTATAACAAAGAAAGGACTCTTCAGCCAATTACTAGATGAATTTAGTTATTCGAAAGCCTCAAGTAAGAACGGTAGGGCATTGTTAAAGTGAATTAAGTGAGATTCAACCGAAAAGACTCCTAGTTCACAAATCATTCAGTACGAGACCTTTTAAATGCACAAGTAACTTGGAACAACTAAGATTGTAACTCTTTTGCATATAACTCAGTCATGACATACACACATAGCACACACATGAATAATAGCTAACAAAATCACAAGTTGATTCAGCAGCATGCAATCGCAAGCCTCAAACATTTGACATCTACATATAATCACGGCAATAATCAAAACAAGTTCAAGATATGCATGTAAGTTCAATCACGAAAATAAGCGCACAATTAGCATAGCTCAATGCTTTCATAATTTACCAATTTAAAATACTCAAACCTGCACTCCCTTGTCAGAGCACTGACCATATAATTCACGTCAAAGCACATCATTTTAACCCAAATTTGCAAACCAACCTTTTTTCGATATTCAAACTCCCAAACTTAGCTTCAAGTCATCTCCTTTCAAGCTTAAAGATCATAAACCTTAACATGCGCAAAGCTTTTACAGATAATTTAAGAATCCAATAATCACCTACTTGCTAGTCAGATATTCTCAATCCATCCAATTTCTAATCTCATAGTCAAATTATGGTTTATGCACAATTCAGAAAATGATTTGCAAATTAGCAACTAATTTAGGAAGCTAAGAATCACCTACCTCGATTCCAATCTGAAGGACCTATTTTAGGGTTTTGTTTGGGTGGTTTTCAGGTGGCCTGAGTCCCGAGTCTCACCCTTCTCTTGCTTCTGGTAGTGGATCTCAGCCAGAATGTCATTGCCTATACACACTACCTCCACCCACTCCATCTCGTCATTGTTGTGCATTACCATAATAGTCGGCGGTGCCCGGTCACACGTTGCAACTAGGTGGCCAACCGGTGGTTACTGTCAAGGCCAACCTACCGAGTGACATTACGTTTCACTAGCTAACATCTCGCTCAATCCTGGTCTCCCTTTTTTCTCTCTTCCCGTGCCTGCAGGAGAGATGGTTGGCAAGGCATGACCGGCAATTAGCTTGTCGTGTGCCGCCGGTGCTAGATCGCCCTCTCTCACTCTCGCTCGCTCTCTCTCTCTCTCTCTCTCTCTCTCTCTCTCTCTCTCTCTCTCTCTCTTTCTCTCTGTGCCAGGCTGGGGTAGCAGAGGCCCTCCCCCCTGATGCTTCCTCGTCAAAACAAAAGCTGCTTAGCCCCTTTTTACCTCCTTTTTTCTTTTTTTGCTGTTTATTATCAGATCAAAATGCATTCAGTGCAAATTACCTAACCTCGATTAATCTCAATCCCAAATATCGTAATTCAACTTGCAAATTTTTGAGTAATTATGCTCAACTTAAGTTTTAACAAGCCCTTTAATTTCAAGTAATAGCGTAATTAAATCGGGAAGATTTATAAAATTACTTCACACAAATTAATATGCTTGATGAACGCACTAGTATTCTATCGCCTAACATAGCTCAAATGAATAAAACATAATCAATGAAGCTATTAATCTAAATGGTTAAGCTGCAATTAAAATTTTCAGTCATTACATTCTCCCCCTTTAATAGAATTTCGTCCTTGAAATTCCAAAGTCTAGGGTACAATAAGGCTTAGGATTTGTACGTAAATGGCATAATCCATCTAAACTCACAGTAGAGTCCAAATTTGTACTATAAAACTAAATATAGAGCTCTTCAAATCGGTAAAACAAAAGGTTTATGGTATCTAGCCTCTTTCTCGCCAATCGTCTTTAAGCATTTACTCACTCAATTAAGGTGCCGAGGACAAACCATATGGAAGAGGGGCCAATGAGTTGGCATGGATAACCATATCAAACTTGCTTTCAAGCAAACATATAGTTTCAGCCTTATATCAAAAAAAAAAGTTAATATTCGAAGGTTTTTCCGCAGTACACATTATAATGGGGAGTCAAAGCCACCCTAATACAATCAAACTAAATCAATTTCATTTCAATTAATCATCTTAACAACGATGCTTCATCATTCAACAATCAATCGATATGGTAAAGACTCCCAGCCCTGAATACATCTAACATATCGTCGTGTCACATGAAGTGCATAGGAAACTACATATTTGTGTAGATGCAAATCCCTACGATCACGAAATACTAGTACATAGAATGGTAGCATGGACACACGACAAATGAGATAATCCACAACAATAATGATGATTTGTGTAATAACTCACAAAAGGACAATGCTAAAGTTTCACCATAAAGCTTATCACTTCATATATGGTACTCTTAATCATGTTATCCCTTGACACTCTGATAAGTCAAGCCAACAGACATTTTACGCACACTTATTCACAAATCTTAGAATCATGCGTCCAACTACAATCATGGGTACACTAGCATGTGATATGATCAAGCATAGAATATAGGGGTTGTACATGCGAATGCAAGTTCCTATGATCGCCACATTATGTATTAAATATATGTGTATATAGGTATTCATGCTGTAATATGAGATAAAGACTTAATGGAGTGCAAATAACAGCGCAGAGATCGTTTTGAAAAATAGATCTCATATGACCAATTTAGTTACATGCATAACCAAACTCCAGTCAAGCAATCACCGAGGAGTTCATTTACTAAACAATTCACTCATAAGACTTGTAAATGGCCAAGCACAACAAACCTAAGTAACTATATATGCTTTCATGGCCTTTGCATTCTACAAAACATCATGATTATGCATTTAGACACACAGACTTATGGCAGCGTCACATAAGAGTACATCTAGTCAAGTTCATGTCAGTGCAATCCTCACTTGTAATTTTTAGGTCAAAGGTGTATCTTGAGCCTTACTCGAAATATTTAGGAGGTAGCTACTGTCAAGCTAACAATGGTTTAGGGTTTAGAACAATGGTATTAGTCATCCTTTAGATATACATCTAGGTTTTTAGGACACCTCGTCTCACAAGATGGTCATAAGAGTCTTAAGAAGTTGTAATATAGAAGGAAAGGTTTAACCTCCTATGGAAAATTTAGACTTCAACATTTGGTGTTAATACTTAAGAAAGCACCAGAAAGGTATGGATTACTACCCAAGGAGGTTATACATAGGGTGCGACAATTCCAAAATCTATTAGGCTCTTGCTCTTATTTCCTTTCTAGGTGTATTAGGTCTTGATATAGCTAGGACACTACCAATACCATAACAAGAATCGCATCCTGTATGATAGCATAGACGGGAAGGTTTAACTTCCTATGGAAAATTTAGACTTCAGCATTTGGTCTTAATACTTAAGGAAGCACCGAAAAGGTATGGATTACTACCCAAGGAGGTGACACACAGGGTGCAACAATTCCAAAATCTTCTAGGCTCTCCCTCTTATTCCCTTTCTAGGTGTATTAGGGTTTGATATAGCCAGGACACTACCAATACCATAACAAGAATCGCATCCTATATGACAGTAGGTATAATACCTAGTTAACTCATAAGTAATAGTAGTTGCATGATGGGACGCAGGGAATATATTTCACGTAAACAGCAAATCAGATCGTGACCACATACGAGCAACAATGGGAAGTATGCGGAATGCTTCTGATAACACTTAAGCATTATTCAAAAGACTCTATTCATCACCTAGATTAGAAAGCAGGTACATGAAGGCCTCACTTATTTTCATTGAAACAATTCAGAATTCACATAAAGGGGGTAATCATCTAGTCGAACTATCAACCTTAAAGTAAGCCCTGTCTTCTTTTCTCAATTGTTTATCATTAATAAATCTAGATATATTCACATCTTTACATGTATGCGCCCATAAACAACTACAAATCACATATAAGAGTACACACTCATGAACTTAACCCACGCATTTCCTTAGAATAGATGCAAAAAACTACTCTAAGGTACCCCACTTTCTGTGAAAATAATTTTTGGGGGACTGTGTTATTAGAATGGATTCTGAGGTGCCCAATATTGTGACGTAATTATTAGAGGGTACTTTCTGGTGACAAATGTATAAGTGCCAATAAGTTTTTGGTGTGAATTATAATTTTAATGTAATGTTCCAATTATACCCTTCAAAGGGGTTGAGGTATAACGGTAAAGTGTTTGAGTTAAATACCTCTAACCTCTCTCCTCCTCCCCTAATTTCCCGTTTCTCTCACCTTCAAAGCACTCTATTCCTTTTGACTTCTGAAGGAGGCCATTGAAGCAGGAGAAGGAAAGTTTGTTATTTTTTTTTTTTTTTGGTCTCTCAATTGTTGTAAATTTTTAAGCAACCCATTTATCTCACCTTCAAAGTTCCCTTAGTTTTGCATAACCATATTTGGTTTCAAACTCTCTCTGTTTTGATACTAAACTGTAATAATAGAGTATTAGAGGACATTCATTAAAAATTATCGAACGTTTGCAGCAGTAACTAAATCAATGAGTACTTGTAATTGATGCGTGAGAATCTTTTTGGTCACAATGTTGGTGGGATTGAATGGATTTAATGTTGACATACCTAGATCTGAAGGTGAAAATGAAAGGATCAACTTAATCAAGGAGAGGTGACTGTGATCAAGAAACTATCATATGCCCAAGGTGCAATATTCAAGGAATGAGAAAGGTGTCACATTCAAGCCGAAACCTAGGTAGAATATATGCCACGTGTTTAAGATATAAGAAGTTTTTAGGATGGGTGGATGAAGCAAATCTGAATCTAGAAAAAAGATTGTTAAGTGAGATTGAGATTATGAAATATGATCTAAGGGAGTTGAAGATGATGTTCAAAATACTAGAGAAAGGGCAGAGCATCCTTGTTATGTTAGAGATTGGTGTAATTGTATTGCTTGCACTTGTATTGCAATTGTAATATGTTAAAAGGTGGTTGTTATACATAGGTGGTTGTTATGAAGTTCTTATGTTTTATTTAGATCTTGTTGTGGCAAAGTGCATTGGTGGTGGGTGTAATGCATTTTGAGTTGATTAGGAAGAAGCAAAATGTACTGTGCTCAATACAGAGCTTGGAAAAATGCATGCTTTGACTCCGTTTGGAAGTTGGTTACACATAAAGCTTGAAAAAATACATGTTTTTAATCCAAGTAGAAGAAGCTAGAATTGCACTTTGAATCCATGCTTGAGCTTAAGCTGGCTATCCATACATGTACATGTCATACACAACATGTTCTGGTTATACATGTGCTAACATCCATAAGAATTACAACTAATTGTAACATTATCTAGATACAACCACCAAAATGATAAAAGTAGCTTATACAAGAAGCTCAAGATAATGCATCTAAAATACAACAAATCTGACTTAAATAGCTTGGCTAGACTGCACCCCTGATGCTGCTGCTGCTGTTGAGGTAGAAGCTTGGCTGACTGTTTGGATCTTTTTTGGCCTGCTAACTGGATTGTCAGTCTTTTGTTAAGGCTTCTTCTTGTATTTAAGTCTACTATTTTCATCCCTTGGCTGCCCACATGTGAGGCTGTTATGACCAAATTGCTTGTACCTCTTAGTGCCACTCAATTGGATGGTAGACAGTTATAGAGGGATGGAAAGTTTATTGTCTCTTCTTTTGTGTTTGTTTGGCCTTCCCCTCTTCCTAAGCCCAAAAGAGAGATCCAAAGCAGGCAATGCGCTCTCCCCTTAGAAGCATGAGTTAAGAATTGGGTGTATTATGCCATCATAAAGCTTCCTATACCTCTCAACAACAAACCTAGGATAACAATAATCATCCAACCTGTGGTTTAAGCAAAGAATGCTCCAGGCAACATGCTTATAGGATATGCTACTGACTTGCCACCTTTAATAGTCACAATCACTGTTTCCCAGCCTCACAATTAAATTTGTGGATCCCTCTCTAACATCAAACTCCCCCCTCCTTACTGGCACTAAGTTACTGCAGTTTTTGAACTCTAGCTTAAGTTGCTTAAGTTTTTCCTCTATGAATGGTATCACTTTACCTTCCCAATCAGCTGACAACTAAAACGTCTTATCAAAGTTAGCCCTAATAAGCTTTCTAATATCTTCTAACATAGTGTATGTTGGCTTTCCCCTATGCTTCACAATTCCATTATTAAAACTCTCAACAAAGTTATTTGTGCTGTCATCTACCTTGAGGGACTGATCAAATTTAAACCTTGCCCAATGTTCCAATGCCTCATTATCTCTTAACCAATGAAAAGCATAAACATCCTTCTCCTTAATTTTCTCTATGGCCTTTTTGAAAACAAATTCTAAGTACGCATTGGCAGTAATGTAAAAGAAGCAATGAAACCATACAACTTCACCATTTTAAGGGGAGGGGAATAAAAGATATATTAATATTTGCCACAAACACCCAAGTAAATACTGAAAGCAAGTATTATATGTTCAATATGCACATACCAAGGTTGTTTAACGCAAAGTTTTTGTAGAAGTAGAAGACATAGATCCTCCTTGAAGCTTGAGGCATGACATTCGTTATTGCTTTGATTATACAATTATACCATAAACAATAAATTAAGCGAGTAATTGACAACAGCACAGAAAAAAAGCAATGAAGTTAACTTGTACATTGTGCCTATCAAACATGATTTTATACTTGGAACTATCTTCCCTTGCATCTAGGGTAGTTGCTAATCCATGCAGAAAAAAGCTCCATTCCCCTTCATCCTCTGGGGTTGCAACTCCATAAGCTAAGAGATACTGCCCATTGTTGCCATATAACCCTATAGCAGTGATCAGGATACCCTTATATGGCCCTTTCAAGTGACAAGCATCAATGCCAATGAATAGCCTACAGTGCTATTTGAAAGCACTAATGGCTGACCCTATAGAAATTTGACATCTCTTTAAGGATGGATTCTTGCCAGGACCCTCACCCTTCCAGTTGATAAAACATAGAGAGTGAGGGTTTTTTTTCCTTAAATACCTTCATGTAGTCTGGCACTACCTTATGCCCTTCATCATGTCTGCCTTCAACAACATATTTCATTAACTTTCTAGCCCTCCAGCAAGTGTAATTAAGAACTACCACCCTAAACCTCCTTATTAGAGTTGTTTTGCATTGTCTCCTTATCCATATTAGGATTGTCCTTAAAGTCATCTAGTAGCTTAGATGCAACCTATCTAGGTGAGGCATGCTTGTTGAACTGTGTCTTGGGATACCTGTGACCCTTGGTCAAGAACCTAATCATCCAAGTATACTTATCCAAAAGCATAGCTGCATGGATTTTGAATGGACAGGCATTGCTAATACACCTTTGTGTGTATCTACTCCTAGTATTCTTGATAAGTAATACTATGCTGAATATAGTAGTCCTCTATCACATTTAACAAATCCTCTTTACATGTGAAGATATCACCAATAGCTAAGCTCACCTTCCTATCCCTGTTTCTAGTCCACAATTTGCCTTGCCTGAATACCTTAGCCATTTTGTTCACAATCAACAAGTTATTACCTACACCATTGTTAATGCTACCATGTCCTAAAGTCATGCGCAATGGAGTGTCAGTCTCTAAGTCAATATCATCTAATGACTCATTTTCAAGCTCTAAATCACCCTCCTCATATTAATGAGAAGCTCTCAGACTCCTCAGACCCATCTAATTGCCACTCCCTAAAGTCACTATCCTCACTGTCTTCATGGTCACTATCTTCATCATCCGCTTGCTCCAAATTCTCCTCTATATCACTATCAAACATATCAACCTCTCCTATTTTTGGTTGGCATTAATGAATGCACATCAAAGTCATGCAAGCCCACTAAATCAACCCTCACTATCCCTAAATCAAAGTCCTCCCCTACTTTTAAAGAACAAACAACTGCAACTTGTCTTTTTAAAGGGCCAGGGGTAGCTTGCAATCTACTGAAGGACTTTCACTATAAGAAAAGGGTACAATTACGACAACCTAATTACGACGGGGTGAAAATACTGCCATTGTTGCTTACTAATTATGACAAGAATATATGTCTGTCATAATTAATTAAGAGAAATTAGGTTATTTACAACCGGTAAAAAATCCTATCATAATTATTGTGAGATGCCCGTCGTAAAAGCTCTAAAACTAGGCAAAGGTACGCATTGGGGATTAAGCCAAAAAAATTTAGTCGGAGACTTGACAGGGAAAATGAAAATGTGTGCGAAAATTGTGAGAATTGAAAATTAAAAAAGTCAAATAATAATATGAAAAATGCAAACGAACAAAGCCAGATCATTAATTAACCGCCAATTCTCTCTCCTCCTCCATCACAACCTCTAATTCTCTCTCTAAAGTCGCGACCTCCAATTCTCTCTCCTCTTTGCGACTCTTCCCCTAAAAATCGCCTACCATAGCTTCTCTAAAATCGCGATTTCTTCAATTGTGATCGTAACGGCAGTGTACTTATATCTGGGTGTCATCCAAATTTCATATTCGTTCAAATCAAAGTGAAAATTTAGAATCACTGAGCAACCCTGTGAAACGCGGTAGCCCTAATTTTGGAGCACAACTTCATCTAGCCCTCTGTATCTTGCTGGTATACTCTCTTTCTCAATTAATTTGTTACTTGCATTTGTGATTCCATTCTTTTGTTGTGCAGTTACGTTTAACCTAGAATTTGAGAGCTCGAATTGGAGGTCTCTGTTAGCTTCAATGGGTTCAATACTGGTGATACATAATGCTGGCTTTGATGTACTGTCAACTGGGATTTACTTAATCTTCCTCTCTTTTTAAGTTTTTTGTTTTGTTTTAAGATGAATTGAAACCCTTATGCAATTGAGTGTGGTTTCTGCTAAGTCATTGAATGGGATTTGAGTTGCTAAGAAATATAAACAGAATTGTCTTGTTCAATTCATATGTTAGTTTAGATTTGTTATGGTTAAAATGATGTGATATTTTCATAGACCTCACCCAGCCCCAGGGCAAGGTTATATTTTGCTGTAGTTCTTGTTCAAGTCTTCCTGGGTCATATGAATGTTTTTTTTTTTTTTTTGGGTATCTTGAATTATTTGATGCCAATGCTTTTAACTTCTTTGTACATCTAGATAGCTTAGGAGTCATCTAAATAAGAATCTGAAAATTATTTTGATGACAAAAGGATATATATGACAGCATTGAGCATGAAGGTGGAAGCTTTATGAGTCTAAAATTAGTTTATCATTGACTTAAAATTGTTTGATGCCTTTTGTTGTGTGTCAATGTCCTTTGTACTATATGTATCAAAATTCCCGTTGGTGCTACTAAGCTTTGTCTCCAGCTTAGTTGCTTTTAGGAGTCAATGATGGTAGGCTATTCCTGGTGAGGTGTTTCTGCCTAAGGTTATTCTACGATGCTCGCTTCTTCTCTACCTTTCACTGTCTTAACAACGATCAGAGTTTTTATCTCCTCTGATTTTGTTAAATTTGCTGTTTGTCTCGATGTGCATGCTTCTATTGGATCGTGCTTGTTCGAAAGAAATGATAATCAGTAACTACTTACAGCTTGATGCTTTTCTATTTTCTTTTCGCATTTCTGTTTAATGTTTGATAATCTATAACACTAAGCACTTATTATATACTAAAGATTCTGAACTTATGTGAAGGCAATTACAAGGGTAAGTTAACCCAGAATACAATAATATTCTCTAATCTATTCACCATCTCCTTTTCTACCCCCCTAAAAAAACCAAAAACAAGTTACCATATAGCTGGTAACAGGAGGTTAGGAGTTTTCAGTGTAGGTGATGATGTGATTATTATAAAATCATCACATAAGCATTTGAATTGTGTATAGATTGCTCATCGCTTGGTCTACCTCTCACTGTATTTCTTCATGCATCCTCATTTATGGACTTCAGACATGCTACATATTAGGTGTATTGAATTTATCCAATTTTTTCATTTGGATGGACCGCCCCCCATTTTGGTGGCCATTTGGGGCGGGGTGGGCTGGTGATTTTAAACGCACACCAAGCTTACCCCTTCCTACAATTCTCCATAAGTCCATGAACAAAGTGCTGAATGGTAGTTTGGATATGCACACCTTCTGGAGTTTGGTCTGACTGGTTCCTTGCTTGGTTAAATTGTAATTATTTTAGTTTTTATTTTAGGTCTCAAATATGGTGTAGTAATCACATTATAATGTACCCCCTATTTATGGTGTTCTTTTCTTCGGGGTTGTCCACACTATCTTGGTTTTCCTGTGGTTTAAGTCTCCTTGTGTACCCAACCTTCACTGTGTATTTCCCTTGGGGGCTGTCATGCCAGAACCAATGTCTATTATGCTTGTTCTCCTATTTAAATACTTCCTTAACTCTGCAAAGCCTTTTCTAGTACTAGCAATAGTATTTAGGGGGGTGTAATTCCACCAGTCCTTTGATTTAATGTACCTACCATGCACCCACTTTAACCACAACTGCATCTTCTTTAAAGCTACTTGCCTCACCAATTTTGCTACACGTGCTTGATTCCATATCCCAAATTCTTTAGCCCTATGCCCCAGTGAGATTTTGGCTTACAACAATTAGCCCATGAGACTGAGGGCACTTTTTATAGGCTACATCAGCACTCCGTCTATACTTTTTACAAAGTTTGATGATCTCTTTCATAACTGTGGTAGTACAAAAATTATAGCCCAAAAATTAAAAATGACTAGTATAACTAAATTGATTAGATCAACTATGCCTACATAAGATAGTGTTCTAAATGATCATACCTTTATCCTTGCTATTATCTTATCTAAAACTATTGGCACTCAGTTTTCCTATTCGCACTTACAGTTATAGGTACTCCTAGGTCCCTAAAAGGGAAAACCCCCTCTATAAACCCAGTTTCCCATAAGATTTCATTTCTTGTTTGGTCAATGTAGCTTCCAATAACTATCTATTATTTGCTAACATTTGCAGCTAATCCTGAGCATACTAAAAACTTTTGAAAAGCTTGCATTAGGCTTCTTACACTTGCTATATCTCCAACGTAGAAAAAGATTAAATCATTTGCAAATAGGAGGTGTGACAATTTAAGCAGTCTGCAGTTTGGATGATAGTGACAGCCTAAATTTACAGAGGCGTGCCCTATCGGTCTTAATAGATATTTCATAGATAACACAAAAAGTAAAAGGGGCATAGGATCCCCGCTCATGTAAGTCCTCGTTTCCCCACAAAATAGCCAAAACTTCCCCTATTCAGTTGAATTGTGAACGTAGTGCTTAAGATACATGCCTTTATCCATTTGATAAATTCAATGCGAACTTTAGACACTCCAAGGCCTCCTTTATAAATGCCCAAGGAATGAAATCATAGGCCTTTGTTAAATCAATCTTCATCATACATCTTAGAGTAGCATGCTTTCTTGCATATACTCTAGCCAATTCTTGACAAGCCAAGACATTGAATAAAAGCTCTCTCCCCCTAATGAATGCTCTTTGTTTAAGACCTACTAGGTAGGGTAGCACATCCTTAAGCCTGCTAGTCAGTAACTGCAATGCATTTGTATATTACATTACAAAAAGCAATAGGCCTAAAATCAGTTGGGGAAAGAGATTGTATCTTAGGCAGCAGATCTAGGTTGGTGATGTTGCACAGTTTGAGCATTTTTCCAATTTTAAAGAACTCCCATATTGCATTACACACCAGTAGGCTTACCTCTTGCCAGCAGCTATTATAAAAACTGCTTCTATAACAATCTAGCCTAGGTGACTTCATATGAAGTATTGAGAAGATTGTTTCCTTTATATCCCTTTCTGAAAAAGGTCCATACAAGTTGAGTTATTCTTTAATGGGCAATTTGGCCCCTCTATCCATAATATCTCCATCAATATGTGCCATGTCATGTGACTGTGTCTCCAGTAGCTTGTTGTAGAACTCTACAGTCATGCTAGCTACTTTATTAAACCCATAGACCATCTAGTCATGTTCATCCTTTATAGAATAGACATATGAGTTAATTTTCAATTTTTACATATTTGCAAAATAATCTTAAATCTTGTTCTCCATCGTTAAGTCATTCTAGCTTGCTCTACTTCCTTATGAACATGAGTGAGGATTTAAGAATCCCCACAAAATCCATTTTGCATTTCTTCTCTACATGTTGTAATTGCGCATTACTTGGATCACTTTGTAACATCTATTGCACACCATCTAGCTTCTATTTGAACAGAACTTGCTGATTGTGAATGTTTAAGAATTTATCTCTATTCAATTGTTGTAGGGGCTTCTTATGCTCTTAAGTATTTGTAATGGTTGAAACATTTTGCATATCTTAATATTCTGGTGCATTTTGTCTCTCACTATATCATTGAATTCTATATTAGACACCCACATTTCAGAGAACTTGAAAGTATTTTTGGGTTTTGGATACGTTTGAAAATAGATTATTAGGGATGTATGGTATGATAGCCTATTCTCCTTATTACTCACCTGCACATGGTCAAAAACATCATACCATAGAACATTTCAAAGTACAATACCTATTCTTGACTAGACTGTCTTATTTGTCTAAGAAAAGTGGGGCCCAATGTAGTTTATTTCCTGTAACTCACAATTAAGTTAACAATTGGCAAAATCTCGTCTCACTATCAACTACCTCATTCCCTCCCATTCTTTCACCTAGGTACATGACATTATTAAAAGCCCCTACTAGACACTATGCATCATCCATGCCAGCAACTATGTGATTGATTTTATCCTGTAATTTCTTTCTCTTAGCTTCTTTGTTGCGCCCATAGACAAAATTGATATAAAACATCCCATAATTTACTTAATCTTCCCCTCTTTTTATCTTTTTTGTTTTGTTTTAAGGTGAACTAATACCCTTATGCATAATTGACTGTGGTTTCAACTAATTAAGTCATTGAACTGGATTTGAGCTACTAAGAAATATAAACAGAATTGCCTTATTCAATTCATATGTTAGTTTAGATTTGTTAAGGTTAAAATGGTGTGATATTTTCATAAGCCTCGCCCAGGTCCCAAGGTAAGGTTATATTTTGCTGTAGTTCTTGTTCAAGTTTTCCTGGGTCATATAAATGTTTTTTTTTTTGGGTGTCTTGAATTATTTGAGGTCAATGCTTTTCATTTCTGCGTACATCTAGACAGCTTAGGAGTCATCTAAATATGAATATGAAATTTATTTTGAGGACAAAAGGATATATGTGACAGCATTGAGCATGATGGTGAAAGCTTTATGAATCTAAAATTAGTTTTTCATTGACTTAAAATTGTTTGATGCCTTTTTTTATGTGTCAATATCCTTTGTACCATATGTATCAGAATCCCTGTTGGTGCTACTGAGCTTCGTCTCCAGCTCAGTTGCTTCTAGGAGTTAATGATGGTAGGCTATTGCCTGGTAAGGTGTTTCTGCCTAAGGTTACTCTACGATGCTCACTTCTTCTCCACCTTTCACTACCTTAACAACGATTAGAGTTTTCATCTCATCTGATTTTGTCAAATTTGATGTTTGTCTCCATATGCATGCTTCTGTTGGATCGTGCTTGTTCGAAAGAAATGATAATCAGTAACTACTTATAGCTTGATGCTTTTATATTTTCTTTTTGTATTTCAATTTAATGTTTGATAATCTACAACACTAAGCACTTATTATATACTGAAGATTCTGAACTTATGTGAAGGTAATTAGAAGGGTAATTAACCCAGAGTACATGAATATTCTCTAATCTATTCACCATCTCCTTTTCTACCCCCCATAAAAAACTAGAAATAAGTTACCATATAGCTGGCAACAAGAGGTTGGGAGTCTTCAATGTAGATGATGATGTGATTATTATTAAATCATTACATAAGCATTTAAATTGTGCATAGCTTGCTCATTGCTTGGTCTACCTCTCACTGTATTTCTTCATGCATCCTCATTTATGGACTTTGAACGTGCTACATATTGGGTGTATTGAATTTATCTAATTTTTTCATTTGGATGGAACAGTCCTCCTTTTGGTGGCCATTTGGGGGGGGGGCTGGTGATTTTAAACCCATACGAAGCTTACTCCCTCCTACAATTTTGCATAGGTCCATAAACAAAGTACTAAATGCTAGTTTGGATATGAGGACCTTCTAGAGTTAGGTCTGACTAGTTCCTTGCTTGGTTAAATTGCAATTATTTCAGTTTTTATTTTGGGTCTCAAATATGGTGTAGTAATCATATTATAACGTCCCCCCTGTTTATGGTTATTGTCAATTGATATGGTTTAGTCATTGGTTTAGGTATAGTTTGTTAGTGTTTGTTTGAAATCTATTAGTTTGGGGCTACTAGTTAATTTTGAATTCTATTAGTTAGGGTTTATGATTTCTATGTGAATTCTATTATTTAAGGTTTATAAATGCTATTTGAAAAATACCTCAGTAAATAGTTGTGGTAAAATTTCTTCTACCTATGTTGTAATTGTGGCTTGCCTGTAATGTTGGTCTTGGTTGACACATTGTGAAGTGGTGTCTCTCAGCGCTGTCTGCCTGTAATTTTAAGGATTTGGCATAGGACATTGTTGTTCAACTTAGGATATATTATGTGATCTAATAAAATTATTGATGCTCAAACTCATTTTCCTTTGGCTTTGAGTTGGTCTGTTAGAGGCATGACCCGCTGACATCACTGGGACAGGAATTGTTTGATAAGGACTAAGTTTGGCATGGCAATCTGCACCCTTTATAAGTATCATAAATTATAAAATATTGTCCTTTTCTTAGATGTTTCTTTTGTGTGATATAGTGGAAAATGAATTATGATTAAAGAGGGAGATGGGTCATAGGCTTTAGAATGATTCAAAGTTAATTATGCATATGATTTTCCTTTGAAGTCTTTGAAGTGCCTTATTATCTTGAATTGTCAGAATTGAAGCTTAACCATATGTAATAAAACCATAGGTTGCATATCACTTCTGGTTATTGTAACTTGCATAACAATCACTCCAACTACTTGGGCAACTATATTTTATAATATTATTGCATCTCTTATTCCAACTACTATTATTCTTTTTTTCAATTCATTCTTTTGCATTGTGACTAATTAACTCCATATTTTATATTGTCTCACAACTACATGTGCTCACTGTTGGTTGACCTCAACTAGTTTTTATTCTGATATGCAATATCTTTCCTTTATCCATTTGGAGTACAATGCATAGTGAAAATCTATGAACATATTAGAGGCATAAAAGACTGGACCACATCTTTGTCTTAAGTAGTCACATAAGAAATGATAATAATAATGTTGATGAATTTTAACAATTGAATTGAAACATAAGTATGTGCATGTACATGTATAATTAATTATTAAATTGAATTAGAGTACCTGTACATGCTATGAGACAGTGTCATTAATGAACCATATCTCATAATTTGAGAATATGGCTCTTCTAGTTTTCCCACCTTTAATTCCCTGTCCCCATAATCAACCCAGACATGCTATGAGATAGTGTGACCCAGACATGCTGTGACCTTGGCTCCTATGAAAAGCCCTCTAATACTTTTAGGATATGTTGGCTACGTCGATATATAATGTTTGTCTCTAATACAATATGAAGCTCAAGTATGACAATTGTTACTCTAGTGCTACAATGCAATGTTCGTCTTTCTTGTGTTTAATATTGTCGAAATTGATTTAATATATTAGTTGTTTTATCTATTAAATGCAGAGGGGTTTAGATTTTAATATTACACTTCACTTGCACTATGGGGGAAAATTTGAAGAAATTGACGACTTCATACAATATGTGGGGGAGACTGGTTGTAGGCGGATTGAATATGATTATGATAAGTTGTCTTTGCCTGAGTTAGGAAGCATATTAAAGGAAGATTGTAGGTATGAGAGTGACGTAAGGGAGTTTTGGCGGGAAAGTTCTCAAAAGAGCAATGAGTTAAGGAGAATAATAGGAGACAAAGAGGTGGTGGATATGATATCCAGACTTGGCAAGTCCAAAACTGGCCATATATTTAACATTGATCAGACACTTGATGGTCTTGTACTAGTGACCCAATGGTTTGTTGACCGGCATGCAACTATGACCCAACTTGCAAGAAAACACATGGTGGCTCGATCATTGTTTACTTCAAGCTTCTTTTACCTGAAACTATAGATAATAAATGACAAAATTCAAGTTTATCGACTCCAGTTTGTGGTGGAAATGGTAAGATAGTTTTAAATAAAAGAAGTTGTATTTCTATTGCTAGGTTTTCGTATTTTGCTTTTGTGTTAGCTTTGATCTACTTTGATGTTGTGAGCATGTTTTAGTTTGTTCAAGACGTGACTTGAATGCTTTCTTAGGCATCCTGTATTTAATTGATGCACATTTGGTTGTTTCCATTTTTCTTGGTCACACATTTTTAGTTAATACATAACAAACCTCATCATTTAATTGAAGACATTAGTTAATTATCATATTTGATTGTGAATTCTGCTCTACAAATGTATCCGTATGATAATAAGTTCGTGGCTTTCATATGCTAACTGGATTTTCCCCCTAATATATATGTACTAGTCAATGGCACCTAGCAAGCATTGCAAGAGCCTTGTTAATGAACGCCTTAATCCAGAGTATGAGAAAGGCGTCAGGGAGTTCATAACATTCGCATTTGGCCGGTTAGGGAATGAGAGTGAGGTTATCAAATGTCCTTGTGTAAGATGTAAAAACGGTAATGACCATCAATATTTAGCTGAAACTGTTGAAGATCATCTTATTGCATATGGAATCCTTTTGGGTTATACATTCTGGTGCCACCATGGAGAAACAGCATGCGAGAATCAATTAGAGTCTGAGTCATTGGGGTTTCATGATGGGAATGAAGATGAGTTTAATGAAATGGAGGCAGAAGAAAATAAAATAGATGATGAGATTGATGCCATGTTAATGGAGAGGTTTCAAACGTTCAATGATTTGTGTATGGGTGAAGTTGGTGTAGACTTGTCCAGAAGCATTCAGTTTGAAAAAGAGGCCAATGATGAAGCAAAGAAATTCTATAGGTTATTGGAAGAATTACAACAACCTTTATATGAAGGATGTAAAGCTTCTAAATTGTCCACAGTTTTTAAGTTACTTCACATTATATCTCTTCGTAGGTGGAGTAATGAATCATTTACAATGCTGTTGGAGCTCGTAAAGAATGACTTGTTACCAATGGACTCATTGTTGCCTAATTCTTATTATGAAGCAAAAAAGATCATTAAGGATCTCGGTCTTTCTTATACCAAAATAGATGCATGTGTGAATGATTGTATGCTGTTTTGGAAGGATGATGAGACACTAGATGCTTGTAAGTGCTGTCATGCCTCTATATAGAAGGATGATAAACGTAGTGGAGAAACCAAGAGAAAGAAAAATGGTAAAAAGATACCAGTAAAAATGTTGCATTATTTCCTACTAAAGTCAAGGCTTCAAAGAATGCTTACGTCTTCAAAGACGGCATCTCACATGAGATGGCATCATGAATGTGGTGTTAAGGATGACATTTTGAGGCACCCAGCCGATGCTAAGGGGTGGAAACACTTTGATAAGACTCATAAGAAATTTGCTTCAGAGCTGCGCAATGTAAGGCTCGATCTTAAAACTGACGGTTTCCAACCTTTTTCAAATGCAGCTACCCCATATAGCATTTGCCCGGTGGTGCTTGTTCCATATAATATGCCCCCTTGGATTTCTGTGAAGCAATCAAATTTTATCTTGTCTATGATCATCCCTGATCCAGATGGTCCTGGAGATGCTATTGATGTTTATATCCAACCTTTAATCGAAGAACTGAATGAACTATGGGAATTTGGTGCGGAGACATATGACATGTTAATAGGTTAAAATTTCAACATGCATATTGCTTTGATTGGCACAATTAATGATTTTTCGGCTTATGGAATCTTATCTGGTTGGAGTACAAAAGGAAAATTAGCATGCCTTTACTGTCACAAGTTCACTCATTCCATTAGATTGCCAAATTCTTCCAAGCAGGCTTATATGGGCCATCGAAGGTTTTGTCCTAAGAAGCACACCTGGTGGAAAAAGAAGGATTGGTTTGGAGAATAGAAATGAGAGATGCTCCTGTGCCATTATCTGGGGATGATGTTCTTAAGCAAGTCAAAGATCTAGTAGGTATTCCTCTATCCAAAGCTGCACATGTAAAAGTGAAACTTTCTCATGAACAGAGGGAAGACAATTGGAATAAAAAGAGCATATTTTTCAAACTACCCTACTGGAAAACTCTTTTATTGAGGCACAATTTAGACGTCATGCACATAGAGAAAAATGTGTGATATCATTCTTGAGACTATCATGAACATAAAGGGAAAGACTAAAAACAATGTGAAGTCTCGTTTGGATTTGCGAGCTCTAAATACAAGGCCAGAATTACACCCTCGCTAGAAGCGGAATAAACTTAAGTTACCTCTGCTCCTTACACTTTATCTCGAAAGCAGAAACAAGTAATGTGTGAGTTTTTGAAAGGGCTGAAGGTTTCAGATGGCTTCTCATCAAACATCTCTAGGTGCATTAATTTAAAAGAGCTTAAAATCTCAGGCTTGAAGAGTTATGATTGCCATATGCTCATGCAATAATTACTTCGTTTAGTCTTATGTGCAGATATCCCAAACAAGGAAGTTAGTGAAGCACTCATTAAGTTATGCAGATTTTTCAAAGTGTTGTGTGCTAAGACATTAAGAGTTGAAGACTTGGAACAGATCAAAGCTCTAGCTCCGAAAACTCTGTCAAAATTAGAGGAGTGGTTACCTCCTGCGTGTTAGAATGTAATGTTGCATTTGGTCATCCATTTAGCTGATCAGGTTTTGATTAGGGGGCCCGTGCAATACCATTGGATGTATTCGGGAGAACAGTGTCTTTATGTGTATAAGTTGCTTGTGGGAAATGAAGCTCACCCTGAGGGTTGTATTGCAGAGGGCTATATTGCAAATGAATGCATGACTTTATGCTCTAGATATTTGCACAGTATTGAAACAAAATTCAACATACGTGAGAGGAACTATGATAGAGGTGTAAAATCTGATAGAACTCTATCTGTCTTCGCACATGCCGGAAGACTTGTAGGAGCTGCAAGATATATTGATTTGGATACACTTGAGAGGGAACGAGCTCATATGTATGCGTTGAAGAACTGTGAAGAAGTCCAATCATTTTTTAGGTACTAATATTTAATTTTACTATAACAACTTTAACATTGTTTTTTAAACATTCAATAATAACATCACACTTTTTCTTTTGCACTGAGCATTCTGACATAATGGTATAAAGTGGTGTACAACTATCTGGTGATGAACAAGATAGGCATTTCGTGCAATGGTATAAAGAAAGGGTGGGCATATTTACAGAATAAAGTGTAACTATACTCATATTAGGCTCAATTTCATCGATAATATGTCTAATTCATTTTATATGATTCTTTGGTTGCGAAGTTATGCAAGGAAGGCAAGTGTGCCTATGGTGATGAGATGTTGTCATTAGCTCGTGGTCCTACTCCCTATGTCAAATCATTTAGCGGTTACATTATCAATGGGTTTAGATTTCATACTATAGACCATGACAAGTGCATGGAAACACAAAACAGTGGGGTCCTTGTCGTGGGTAACGCTGGTGACGGATCTGGTGATATTGAGTACTATGGCAGGTTAATTGATGTAGTGATGTTGGAATATCTTGGGGGAAACCACATCATCTTTTTTCGTTGTAATTGGTGGGATGTGCTTAAAGGAGTTAAGAAGATAGATTCGGTTTTGTTAGTGTTAATAGCAAATGATGTTTGAAAACAAATGACCCCTTCGTATTGGCTAGCCAAGCATCACAAGTTTTTTATGTCTCTGACATTGCAAAGAAGGGCTGGCATGTTGTAATGAGATCACAACCTCGAGATGTATATGACATAAGAGTGGAAGGAAGAAACATAGACGGTGATGGTAATGATGGTGGAGATACGGCTGATGTAGCTCATCGAGAAAGCGAGTCATTTGACACTCGCTTACTTACATGTATCGCATCTGAAGACATAGAGTATTCTACTTCTCATGCAAGGACTGATACAGAACCTGACATGGTTGATATACCTTCAGTGAAAAAAAAGAAAAAATAAAAGTTTTATAAAGCGGTATTACAAAGCTATTTCATTTTCTCACATTTTCGGTGTTGTTTGTGTTATTTCTTTGATTTATTTAAGCTATTGCAATAGTGCTAAAGATTACAATATTCACTGATTTTGGTCATGTTTAAACGTTTAGGTAAAATGGCATATGGAGGTGGCAAAACTTTGAGGTGAAGATTCGTAGCACCAGGTGTGCTGTGTCGTAATCGCACTCTAACATCAACACTCACTCCAAGGTTTTCTTTATAATGACCTTTACAGATATAACTCTGTTCATTATGCTTTTCCTAACATAATGAAATTGAAATGATTTATCCTTTCTTATTCAGTTGCGATCTAAATTGGAGTAATTGTCTTTTATATTTGACAACGCTCTTTGACTTATGACATTTTTATTGTCTTTAAGGGAAATGTATGCAGCAGAATGTGATGAGAAAGATGATTAAACAAGAGGTGTGACTAAGAAGGCAAAAGGTAGTACGCACGTCACTCTACAACCTCTATCCAAGATGGGTGAGAAAAACACACAGCAGCCACTTATTTCAATTAGTTCTGGGACTAGCAATGGTAAAGACCAAGGATCTAGCAATGGAAAAAATCAAGGTTCTGGGAATGATAAAGGAAAATCTACTACAATCATGAAGCCTACTATCTTATTGTCTACAAACAATGCTCTTTCTCGTACTCAGATGGAGACGACTGTTAATAACAACACTCCAAATGGTAAGAGATACTTAACAATAGAAAATCACATTTCATTTAAAAGATTATTAATTTATTGTCTTATTGATTTTGTAATTTTAGTTGTTGGTGTTGGGAAAGATGAAGGTGGCACATCTTCAGTAACAATGAAAAGAAAAAGGAATCCTAATGCTAGATCTCGAGGCATCAAGTTGGTGAAGGAGGTAGCTAGGTTGAAAGATGGTAAAAAAACTTGGAGTGGAATTCTATAACAATGGTGTTGTTGGTGATAATTTTAAAGCATTTTTAAGGCATCTAGGGAAACTTGTTCATGATCATACGATGTGCCCTATTAGAGTCCATTCTTGGGATGAGATCCAACCTGAGTATCTAGACACCATGTGGGCTACAGTTGTGGTAATGTACTTGGACTAAAAAGATTGGTGCTTATATTTGTCTAACTTTTATCTATCATCTAATGTGGTATATATCTTACTTTAGGAAAAGTTTAGAGGTGGTGGAATTGAAAATCGCAAGGTTCAGGTAATGAAGCATATGAGGAAACTCTTGGGAAGTTGTCAAGGTAGTATACAACATAATAACATTCGGAACGCAAACAGTCTTCAAGCTGCTCTAAAAAAGCAGCCAAGGGGTATGCTTGTTGAGGATTGGGAATGGCTTGTTACAGAGCACTATTTAGAACCAGAATTTTGGGTAACAAAATTCAAATTATCAACTATTGTTAGTTCGTAAATTCACTTCATTAGTTTAAAAATGCATATCTTTTTCACGTATCTTGATTAAAATTCATCATATTCACTTCTTTCAATGTGACTTCATTTGTTACCAATTCAGATTAAGAGTACCTGAAGTTCAGAGAATAGATCTAACTTGAAGATGCCTCATTGCTCAGCTAGCAAGCCATTTAGGTAGATCATCTATGCTGAACTGGTAAGAGCACATTTAGTCTCGTTTGATTGAAGGCAATATGTACATGTTCGGAAGAATTTTATCTTATAAAGGGGGGAAAGGAAGGGAAGCAACCAACTGTCGCAGAATCTTCAAGGCTACACAAAAAGTAAAAACTCGAAATTTAGAAGGCCAACATGTAGAAAAATATGTATAAGCTCTTTAACTTGGCTTATCTAATGGGTAGTGTCTATTCTTCTTACTTTAACTAGGGTTAAGATATTGTTTTTCAATTCACAAAATAGGAGGAGATTATTTCTGTAGTAGACAAACATCCAGAGTTCTCCCAATTTGAGCTGATTAAGAAATGTTTTGGGCCCCAAGATCATGATTATACCGTTTGCTTTGGTCATGGAGTGACGCCTAAAGATCTTCAGGGACCGCAGCCGAGTAAAGTTGACCTGGTGATAGAAATTCAAGAAAAGAATCAGCAAATTAACTCATTAACTGGTCATGTGGATGCTTTAGAGTTAAACCATCAAAAGTAAATTAAGGAGATGAAAACTACTCATGAGGTGCAAATGGCTGAAATGAAAGAATCTCATCAGCAACATATGGCTAAAATAGAAGATGCTCATCACAAAGACATGGGTACTGTAGGTGATAAACTTGAATTACTTACCAAATTAGTTCTTTACCAAAGGCCTCATGAGATGCACTTGTCAGGTATGTACCATTAGCTTGCTCTTCTCTTTTTTTGGGTTAGTTTTCTTAATTACTTTCTCGTTCTTTCTGCTTCTTGCTACTTTAACATCCCATTCTAATCTTCTCTACACTCTTATTATTTTTCTTTTGTCATCCTCTTCTCCTCCACACTCAATTTTTCCTTTTTCAGTTTAATGGGGGCCTTGCTATTATACACATGAAGGTAGGCCCTATCTTTGTTGTGTTTGGTAGTATTTAGAAAAACATGAGTATGGTATCACTGTGATTTTTGTGTATATACCACTGAAATATTTCTGGTCGTTTCACTTAGGTTGAGCATTTGATCTTCGTAGATGTTTCACTTGGCTTAAGGATGTTATTGCCATTAATCATAGTTGCCCCTTTGATTATTGATGTAATTTACCTTGAAGTCGGCTGGTGGCCAAGCAGTGCTTTTAATGTTATTTAGTTAGTATATGTTAAATGATATTTAGTCAATGCAACATAGTTCAAGAAGCTTCTTTGATTGTTGATGCAATTGGTATTCCTATTTTAGTGTTATTTAGCCTTTTTATGCCATAATTTTAGTGTTATTGACTTGGTGTTATTTGGCCTTCTTATGCTGAAATCAGGTGGGCTTCTTTGATTGTTGATGTAACTTCCCTTGAAACATAGAATAGTTATTTGGCCGTTCTAGATTCTAAATGTCCTTTTTAATTGCTATTTAGTTGGTAAGCTTTTGCATGATATCTGCTATGTTATAGCAGCCAATGCAACATGGTTCGTGAACGATAGTGTTGCTGAAAGTATTAGGGTGATTTTATTGAGGAATCATAGTTTAACTATTGTGTAATCTTGAAAATGATAATTCTGCTGGAGCTTCATTGAATTTGGCAGTGGGGTAGTGCTTGCCTTGCCTTGATTTTTCCTGCCTCAATGAGTAACTGATGCCATCAAACAAATGACTCCATAATTTTGGAGGGGGTTTACAAACTAAATAGTGCTAGCTGTTGGAGAACTTTAGGTGGCTTCTTATATCAAACTTGTTTCTGAAAGCAAAAATGAGAGCTCCAGCAGCATTTCCTAAATTGGAAGCAAGATTATGCTGATGAAACTCATAGATAATCCCCAGGAATCAGATGTAGCTTGCCACCAAAATTTACCACCTTTAAGTACATTGCATTGTAAAGAGTATGCAAAAGAATGCACCAAGTTCTTCGGTCTTGTGCATAAGTTACCTCTATTGTGCCAACCACGTACTCTGATAGTCTTATGCTCTTATAGAAGTATATCCCATAGGCAACTAGTATGTAAGCTCATCAATGTTTAAAAAAGTTCAAAAAAACGTCAGCTGAAAAGATGCTATGCATATTACATAGTGGTTTAAGAGTACCTCTTGAGCCTCGAAGAGCTGCCTGTGAGTCCACAGTTGGAAGATAAGGTAAGCAAAGTATGTGACGAGCATAGTATATAATTTGTTGTTATAATACAAAGGTTGCTGGTGCATATAAAGTAGCTTTAAGGAATGTGGTGGTGGTATTCAAGTTTGTGATGAATGTCATACAGTCTTTGTTCAGAAAGAGGGATAAGGAACCCTTTGGGGGGTGTTTTGGAAATGAATTACTCCCATAAAGTCCTCAATGCACCCCTGCTTAGTTATCATAATTCTGCATATATTTGGGCATGAGTGTGTTCGCCTTCTGTATTCAATTTCCTTTTGGGATTGGCTGCCTCCGCCAATAGAACCCAAATTACATTCCATATTAGCAGGAATTATTGTTTATTATCATACTTCCATTCATCCAAGGGCTGGAGAACTACCGACTTTACCCTCAGTCTGGCTGAACATAATGCTACGAAAATCAAAACTATACATTCTTTTATAGCCAGTTGCAAGCCTGTAATTGTCAGTGTCCATACATTTAGTTACTTACCTCCCCAGCTCTTTCTTTTGCATCAGTTCATTTTTAGAGGAGGTCTGGATTTTGGAGGTTCAGGAGTTCAGGTCCGGATTTTGGAGCTTCATTGAATCTAAATGTCCCTATTTATTATCACGTGCCTTTGATACTTAAGCAAGTGCCTGAGTAACTTGAATGTCCATGCACTTCAGGAGTTCAGGTCTGGAATGAAAGCTTCAGTTGTGGTTGTTTAATTTATTGAAATGTTAGATTGTTTTTATGGTTCCTCGAAATAACTTTTTTCTTAGTGATATATCACCATACGATTTAGACTGTAACCATATAATATCAAATACTTGGATCTATTCTAATTTAGGAAAGATTTTGATAAGCAAGGTATGGGATACTCATAACATCTAATAGCACTCTGTGACATTGTTTCTGGGTAGGTGTTGCAAGCAACTTCTCTCTATTGCCTCCTTGAGCAATTAGAAACTCATGCTCTGATGTTTTTCAATTCCATATTATCTTTAATGATCGAAAGCATTCACGACATAAAGTGGTCTATCTTCCGGCAGATATGGACAATATATGTCAAAATTGATATTGGCTTTGCTTATATTTGTTTGTTATAGGTGGCAGGATTTGGAAGATTAAGTAGGGCGGTTCATTGGTTTTTTGAAAAATGCATATAATTTTTTGAGAGAAGCTTCTTATGCAATACAACTTTTGTGGTCTTGAATAAAAACTAATCAGTTTAGAAGTTATCACTTCTAAGCACATGCAATTGAGCTTTTGGGTTTTGTACAGTAGCTGATGATAAGTGTACAGGCTAATATATACTTCATAGCCTCATATATATGCATTGGAACCTTTGGGGTTTGTATTGAAACCAATCATTCTATATATAGCTAATTATATGATCTCCTACTATTCGCTAGCTATTTTCTTATGCCTCTTAATTGCTAGTTAATTTTATGCTTTTGTATAATTTTTTTCATTTGGTGGAATAAGCTAGATGTGTATTGAAACTTTTGGAGGAATATATATACACTATTCGGAGCATCGATTTATGAAATATAATATTATAAGGGATGCACAAACACATTCTTAATAATTTTGAATCAATAGTTTATTAGGACGGGAGAAGTAGTTGTATGTGCATCTCTTATTTACGATAGGAACAATGGTCTATCATAAAAATTTTCACTACTTATAATGGGAGACAAGGCCCGTCCTAAAAAGATGCCATATCTTTTACGACGGGTTGTCGCAAAAGATCATTTACGTTAGCCACATCTATGACAGGATAATTTCTTATCGCAAAAAGCCTTAGTGACAAGATTTGAAGTCATTTACGACAGTTTTTCCTTTCGTAAATGACCACTTTTCTTCTTGTGATATTTCTAGGGCTACAGATTTGAGAGGGGTTATTCTGTGCAGCTATAGGTTGAGAAGGAGTGCTTGGAAGGGTTATAGTTGGAGAATTAGGGGTTGTAAGGGTAGTTTGAGATCTCGCCAGTGGCCTTCTAGGGGTGCAGATTTGCTGGGAGCGATTGTTTTCTCCAACTACAATTTGAAAAGGAGTGGTTGGAAGGGTTGCAGTTGGAGAATTAGGGTTTTGATGGGCACTTTGAGACCTAGTGATAGGCCTTCTAGGGATATTAAGAGTAGATGTAGCTTGCGAGGCTGGGGAGGTAATAGCTTGGGAAGGTATTCTCTTAGAAGTTGAGGCTGGGCTTTTTGAAACAGGAGTTGAGTTTGATGAGGGAGTAGCTTTCAAGAAATAAGTGCTTTTGGATTTTATTGAACTATAGTGTAGGGCCTCATCAATTTGTAATGGTGTTATAGGCTGCTTTGCTACCCTTGGTCTGGGGCTCCTAATTAGCAACTTATTAGGTCTATTTGTAGTGAGTAAGGATACTTTGGGTTAAGATTTTGAAGAGTTTCAACTGAGAATGACATTCTTAGTTGAAGAGGAAGCTATCAAATTATTAGCCCATGCCCTGGCTTCACTAAGTGAAGGCTCGCTATCATTTTAGCTTAGGATTGGGCTTGGGATTGGTTTTGGGTTAGGGCTTGGCCTTGAGCTCTTTGTTTGGCTTCATTTAACTTGTCCACACTTTCAACTATCTTCTGCAAACTGCTTGCCTCAGGTAGCTCTATGATGTACAAAGGAATCATAACATTCTTTTTCACTTTCCCCTAGTGACTAGCCAACCTAACCCAGTCACCATCTGTGCTAAGAGGCCACCACTGGTTTTCTCTACCATGAGGATGCGATCTACACTCAGGAAACTTAAGCAACCTCACTCCATTTTCTATAGCTGAAGACCTCACATCCCCAAACAGATCTATACTTTGATACTTATTAATACTAATATCCTAGATTGAAATCATTCTATTCTTACAATGAACTACCAAACATCTATCACCATATTAAGCACATGGGAACTTGTTATAATCATGCCAGCTACACTAAACTATCACACAATTAACCACAACCACTCGTTTAAATACAGGACATGCAGTTGAACAGCATGCGTTGCAAGCATAAAAAAACAGAGCATGGAAGACAAAGCATAAACTACTAATTTGATACAAAAATTAACATACAAACAGATAGATTATGTGCCCACCCATTATATATTCAACACTGTCAGCAATGCAATTAGCATAAACGAAACATTAACTAGTTAATTAGGTTTTCCATGCCCAACGAGCTTCATTAACCCAAGCCCAACAAACCCAGCAAACCAACTAAAATTCATCATTATATCAAATTACAACTGCAGATTTGTTAAATAATCATATCAACAACAAAAAAAAAGCAACAATTTGTCAAATAACTGTAGCAACTAGGCATCAAGTTACATCAAAATTAGGGTTTTAAACACTACTTACCATTGCACAACCCCCCCCCCAATTTCCAACTGTAGATTATCGGGCTCTTTAGTTGCTCCTTCTTCCTTTAACGATGGTCTTCAGATTTCATCTATGCCTATTCCATTTGAAGGAGAGATAGTGTTTGGGATTGACGAAGAGAGAGATAGAGAGGATGAATAGATTTTACGGGTTTTTACAGTTCTGAAGACTGAGAATAATTGACGCACTAGCTTCCACTTCGTGGGTTTTGACAAGCGCATTTATGTCATATAATAAACTCTCGTCGGCACTTACACATTTATCACCAGAAAGTACCCTCTTGATAATTACCTGACAATGTTGTGCACCTTGGAATACATTCTAATAATATGGTCCCCCAAAAATTATTTCCACAGAAAGTGGGTACCTCATGGCAGTTTTTACAAGTTTCAATTACGAGAGTAAAACCTAATTCAATCATTAGAGAATAACTCAATATTCCAAAATCTTCATGTGTTGAGAAATGGAGAATGGTTTAATGATTCCTAACATCTTCTTTATCATCTTTGAGTATGTCTGCCCACTCCATTATAGGGGCGGAGGAGCAAATCATACCTAAGGGAAAAGAATGAGCTTAGAGTTGAAACATTCCTAATCATTTAACCTCAAACCAAGCGTACTTTAAACTTTCAACGAAGTCATCAAAGGTGCATGCACGAAACATTATCAATCAAGCTAACACCTAGCTTATTCGTGAGAATACAAGTCATTTAGCCCATACTTTTAGTGAATAGCTCACTTTTTCAATCAATCAGTTTATTCTAGTCACATAACAGTCAAGCAGTCGAGTCAATCAGCACGTTAGGAACACATTGCACCAAAAGGTACATCTCATAAAATTTCATCACTCCGGACATACGTAAGCAACTATATGAAAATGCAAGACTTAGGTCATGACCTATGGTCACAGGACCTTGCTCTGATACCATTTGCAACGCCTTTATCCCCGAGGGTTAGGGACGTTAGTGTTTTCGTAAATTCTGGGGTGAAACGGACAGAGGTCTGCCTAAAAACTTAACATTTCCTGGGCTTAAAGCCTTAAATTAGGTCCTTGCAACAAATTCAAGCAAAAAATACATGTTCACAAGTTCAACGGCTATAGGCCGAAGATCACAACTCTACGGGCCACCCACCCGGAGTACACCAAGTATAAAGTTCACAATAGGAAAGAAATAAAAAGTACAACTCAACGGACACACCTGAAGTACTGGGGTTTACATCCCAAAAATAAACAGCTCTAGTAAGAAAGATGGCTGACTAATCATACGATTGGCTCACATGGCCATACATAGCGACTGCTATTTAATATGCAATCTATGGACTAGCACATTTAATTTTACGTAACGTCAAGAACTTATGAATGCATTACATCACAACATTTGGCATATAATCTACATATATAACTCTTATCCAAGGCATTCAGCTTGGCTTACATGAATCAACTTCTATATGTCACATCAAAGACCTGAGAACAAGAGCAAATAGAGAGGGGATGAGCCAACACTTGCTCAGTGAATGATCTTCAACCCCAAAAAAAACAAAACTATTGCACATAAAAATTTTAAGTAGCAGTCACACACGTTTTGATATTTAATATAACATAATAATCACATAAGGCTTCCCATATTCATTATTACCTCAATAACGTTCAAGATTTAAAAGATATTCCTAACCTCCTTCAATTTCATACACAAGAGTTCTTAACTTGCCTAACTATGCCTCTTGTAACTTAGGAGACACAATCACTCGTTACATTTGGTTAACATCACCTAGCAGGCATACTAGACTCAATAGCGACCTGACTCTTACAAAATTCAGGTATTGAAAACAGTGTAGCATTCAGTTCACACATAAATACTTAACATTAAGGAGTTAAATTAAAGTTACCCACTAGGTTCTTTTTAGAAAGAAAATGGGATTAAAGAAAAAAGGCAAGGACCATTACTTTAACAAAGTAAGCATTTATAAAACAGTCATTGTTCACTAGAAAATCATTTGGAATTTAATAAAAGCCTCTTTCAATAATACATGCACTTTTTCAAATGTTTTAAATAGTGTAGTCCTCTAATGAGGAGTTTTCATCACATAACAAGTAGAAATTGTTTCGTGGGGCATTGGATTCTCATATTTATGGTCGTTCAAGGGAGGTCATCGCTCACATTTCATAGAAATGTCAGGGGCCTTTCATATTTAATGGAAATTTATCCTCATCAGTATCTTCTAAGGTTTCCACTTCTGGGTCTGCTACCTAGCACTTCGGGTTCCCGTATACCAGGTTTGGTCCCTAAACGTGTATTCTACCTTCGTCAGGGTCCTCTAGGGCTCACACTTCTGGGTCTACTCCCTAGGAATTAGGGTTTCCATTTACCGGGTCTACTCCCTAAACTTTGTGTTCTACCCTCGTAAGGGTTTTCTAGGGTTCCCACTTCTAGGTCTACTTCATACGATTTCATTAGTACAATCCTCCTAGCCCATACCATTTCATATGCATCTCACTTTAAACACATTGTGCATAGAAGCTCCCATTGCATGACGACAATGTCATTCCCATTCTCAAGAAGGCTAAAAGGCCTTAATAAACTCAAATTGACTTATAACAAACATATAACCACTCATTCAGTAAACCATGCTTGTAAACGAGCTAATGACTAAGTGAGCATTTACTTTTCAAGGAAAGGAATATTAAAATGCATTTTAGAAATCACTAATTTGAAACTTATGCATAACTAAATTCGCTTAAAAGCGTTCTTATTAAACGAATGGTCTGACAGTCATCATTAATCACAAGGCTCAAGAAGTTCGTCATATCACAGTAGTTCACATATGTACTTATCAATGCACGCCTTCAAGAACAAAGCAAACATATTCATTTGTAATTCACATTGTTTCCAACTCAATGACACTTTTGAATAATTTCTGAAAACAATCAAGGGATTATTAAACATTCAAGTTACTTGTTTAAGTGATCAAGATGTTACTTTAGTCATTATAATAAACAAATGACCCTTAAGCTAATTATTTAGAGAATTTAATTATTCGAAAGCCTCAATGTAACAACTCCCTTGTTGCAGCACCAACCACATACTTCACCTCGAAACACATTGTGTAACTAAATTTACAAGCCAACCTTTGTCCGATATTCAAACTCCCAAATTTCATTTCAATTCATCTCCTTTCAAGCTTAAATATCATAAACCTAGACATGCATAAAGCTTTTAACATACTTAGGAATTCAAGAGTACAATAATCACCGACTTACTAATCCGATATTCTCAATTCATCCAATTTCTAATCTCATAGTCCAATTAGGGTTCATGCACACTTCAGAAAACGATTTGCAAATTAGTAACTAATTTAGGAAGCCAAGAATCACCCACCTTGATCCCTATCTAAATGAACCGTTTTAAGGTTTGGTTTGGGTGGTTTTTAGGTGGCCTAGGTCTCGAGTCTCGCCCTCCTCTTGGTACTGGTCGTAGATCCCAGCCAGAATGTCCTTGCCCAGACACGCCACCTCCTCCCCCTCCTTCTTCTTGCTGCTGCGCATCGCCATAATGGCCGGTGGTGCCTGGTCACTCACTACAATTGGGCAGCTGACCGGTGGTTGCTGCCTGTGCCGACCTTACCGATGACATTACATTTCACTAGCCAACTTCTCACTCAATCCCGCTCTCCTTCTTTTCTCTCTTCCCGCTCCTGCGAGCGAGACGGCTGACAGAGCATGACCTATGATTGGTTTACGGTGTGTCACCGCTGCTACATTGGGTAGCAGAGGTGTTGAACTAACTGTATAAAGTTTTGATGATAACAAATCCAAGTGTAGCATACTTGCTTGAGTAATGTTGTTCCAAACAAGCTCCCCAAACAGGTCCTACACAGTTGTTTGTATTGATCCTACTTACCTGTTCTGTCTACTAAATGGTGAGAACAAGTTTTAAGAACAGGTTCCAAGCTTCAGTGACACAAAGATCAGCACACAACAAATCTCGACAACAGCTGACTAAGTCCTAAAGACCAAGTTCCTATATTCAGCGATACAAGATCACCCGAGTAATCAAGGTGACCAAAGTGTTTGGAGTTGCACATCCATCCTCGACAAGATGACTAATTCTTACAACAAGAAGTCTCGATTTGATTTAGGTTTTATCTTTTAGATTCTTGTTAATATGCCAATCTTGAAAGTCTCAATCTAACACTTCTTGAAATGGTTTTCGAGATTTGCTCAGAACACCATTTCCAAACAACCCTGCGAACAGGGTGCCTAGGGTGTTCCTGAAACTGCAGCGGCCACATCCGTTTTACCTAAAAATTTCTTTTGGTTGGCTGGCTGCTCTAAGAATCCTTTTATGAAATCCTAGGCTGATTAGTTAAGTCCTAAAAAGATTATTATTTATTATATATATGTAGCAGATTGCAAAACCATTTTTGCTAGAGATTTTTTTCAAAATCCGAAAAAATCTTTATTCCTTATTTTTAGGCCTTGATTGATTCAAATTTTGAAACCAAGATTTTTATCCTTTTTTGGGCTAAATTACACGGCTATATTAAGTGGCTAATCAGTTTTTATCCCGTGAGTATCAAATCCCTATATTTTAGAAGAATCTTATCTTCTTTGTTCCTAGCCGTTGGAAATCTGAAGAAATCTTCTAAGCTGCTAAAATCAGAAGATTTTTTTATCTTTTTTGAAGGAGTTAGCCGTTGGGTTTGCTTGCTTAAATAAGAAAATCTTTTCACTCTTTTCGGTAGAGATACACAAGGAAAAAATCGGTTTCTTTCACAAACACATTGAGATTTCTGGAGCTACATTTCAAAAGAAAAAACCGTGACAAGATTGTGCAAAAATTGAGCTTTCAAAACTATTGGCATACTAGGACTTCATTGTACCTTACATCTGCTTAAGTCAGAAGCACCCCAGTAAGGTGTTTTGTATCCTTGATCTCAGATCAAAAGTGAGTGAGTGTGTCCTTAGTTGTGTGCACTTTGGACGTGTCCAATCTAGAGAGATTTGGACGTGGTGTAACCTGTCATAGAGAAGAAGGTTACGTGGGTTACAAGTTGTAACAAGGAGTGTTACTTTTGTAACGTGTTCAGCCCGTTAGTGAAGTGGTTAAATCCTACACGAGGTAGGCCGTGGTTTTTCACACCTCAGTTGGGCTAGAGGTGTTTTCCACGTAAAATCGTGTGTGCTTTATTTCCGCTTTTATCTACTTGATTTTCGCTTCTGAACCAATTGGAAACAGCCACTGCAAACAAGGCCCAAGACTGTTCGTCATTCAGAAACAGTCTCTGCAATCAGGGTCTAAGGCTGTTTGTCAGTAAATAGGCGAAAATCGGACACCACAATTCACCCCCCTCTTGTGGTCGTGTACTCTTAGAATTCAACAAGTGGTATCAGAGCAGGTTCTCTTCTAAAAGGTTAACACCTTGAGAGATTCTGAAAATGAGTACACCACAAGGCATAGTTGAGGGCCAATCCATCACTCGACCACCTTATTTCAATGGCCAACACTACAGTTGGTGGAAGAACCGGATGGAGAACTATATACAAGCTAAAGATTACGAGTTATGGATGCTCATCAAGAACGGGCCCCTTGTTCCCGCGAAAGTTCTTGAAGATGGAAAAAAGGTTCCCAAAGATCCTACTGAATATGATGCTGAGGATTACAAGAAAATGGAAAAGAATGCCAAGGCCAAGAAACTTCTCTATTTTGGCCTAGGACCCGATGAATATACTCGCATCTCAGAATGTGAGTCAGCTCAAGAAATATGGAATGCTTTACAAGTAGCTCATGAAGGAACAAGTCAAGTCAAACAATCACGCATTGAGTTACTCATGAGACAATACGAGTTGTTTGATATGGGTGATCGTGAGAATGTGATGGATATGTATACCCGCTTCACTCACATAACAAACGAGTTAAAATCCCTGGGAAAATCCTTCACCACTGAAGAGTTGGTAAGGAAAATTCTAAGGATTTTGCCTCGATCGTGGGAAGCCAAGGTAACAGCCAACCAAGAAGCCAAAGACATGAACAAGATCACCCTAGACGAGTTGATTAGTAATCTCCAAACATACGAACTGAGAAAAAATTCTCAACAGAAAGACGAGATGAAGAAAGATCGAGGACTTGCCTTAAAAACACAAGAAGATGATGATTCTGATCTTGAGGAAGAAGAGATGGCTATGATGACTCGAAAGTTCAAGAAATTTTTCAAGAAAGTCAAAGAAAACAACAAAAGGAAGGATTTCAACAAAACCAGAAGCACCCCCTGAGAACAGTTTACTGGGTGTTTCAAATGTGGCAAAACAGACCACATAGTGAAAAACTGTCCCTTACTTCGAGAAGAGCAAGAGCACGAACACCCCAGGAAAACAAGGTAGAAAACAAGCTGCAAACAGTTCTGGGAAACGATTCTCGAAAGCAATGCTGGCTGCCTGGGGTGACTCCTCTAAAGATGAAGAAGAGTCTGAAACTGATGAAGGTGCTGTAGCTCTCATGGCACAAAGTGACACGGATTCAGATGATGAGTCAACAAACAGCCTTACTGATCTCAAGAACAAGGTACGTGGTCTCAATAAGGCAACTCTTAAAGAATTGTTGTATTCATTGATGGATACTTGTGCAGAATTGAAAAGAGGTGTCCGAGACCTAGAACTAGAAAATGAGATCCTCAAGAGTGAAAAACTCGAGGTTGAAAAGAAAATATCCTTTTTACACCAAAACTTCAAGGAATCCTTGATCTTGAAAGAAGAGACTCACTCTGTTACTTTAGCCAAAGCAGAAAAGGAATCCCTAGAGTTGAAAGAAAAGGTTGAGTCCTTACTTGCTGAAAACAAGAACCTGTTGGCGAAAATAAAAAAATTGGAATCTGATCTCGCCACAAACAGGCTATGGAACAAGTCCTCAAAAGCGCTTGAATGGCTAAACACTCACCACAGTCAAAATAAAAAGGGACTAGGTTTTGCTCCTAAAAGGACCTCTTACCCAGTCAATAGAAAGTATGTTGGATTACTTGAAAATATTGTTTGCTTTCATTGTGGTAAAACCGGTCATTATTGATACACTTGTCCTTCAAGAAGGTATGCCATTGAAAGAAATGAAGGTTATGTAAAACAAATCTGGATTAGGAAAGATGAGATTTATCTATCTAAGAGAATGGGACCCAAGGGGATCTGGGTTCCCAAAACTAACCCTTGATTTGTTTTGTAGGCTAAAGTGAGAGAGAACAACCCAGCAAACAACCCAACAAACAGCCTAGGGAACAACCTTGAAAACAAGCAGCTGTGGTATGTTGATAGTGGGTGTTCGAGGCATATGACCGGTGAAAAATCCAACTTTCTCTCACTTACAGCTTCGGATGGTGGGAGTGTGGCGTTTGGAAACGGCAAGTCTGGGACAATTGTCGGTATAGGTAGGGTTGGTGAGTCTCATTCCCACTCAATTGATAATGTCTATCTAGTTGATGGCTTAAAGCACAATCTGCTTAGTGTGTCCCAACTGTGTGACAAGAACAACCTAGTAGTGTTCTCACCAACACGTTGCTTGGTTGTAAACTCAAACACAGGAGATGTCGTGTTAAGGGGAAGCGTCACAAAAATGTTTACAAAGTATGTATTTCCACACTTCCCCAAAACAATCTGACTTGTTTGAGCGCTTTAAATGATGATATAATGCTCTGGCACAAGAGACTAGGTCATACAAGTCTCACTCTTTTGAACAAACTTGTTTCCAAAGACCTAGTTGTTGGACTACCTTCCATTAAATTCAATGATGACAAGGTTTGTGAAGCTTGTGCAAAAGGCAAACAAGTCAGATCGTCTTTTAAATCAAAAAATTGTGTTAGCACTACCTGACCTCTCGAAATGTTACACATTGATCTATGTGGTCCTATGAGGATAGCAAGTAGAGGTGGGGAGAGGTATGTGCTGGTTGTAGTGGATGATTACTCTCGATTTACTTGGACCCTGTTCTTGGCATCCAAGGATGAAACTTTTGAGAATTTTATTGCCTTTCTCAAAAGGGTTGAAAGGAAAGTAGGACACTCTTTAGTTAGTTTAACGTCTGATCATGGCACTGAATTTGAAAATGCAAGCTTTACAAACTATTGTAATGCACATGGTGTTGATCATAACTTCTCAGCCCCAAGAACACCCCAACAGAACGGGGTGGTTGAGCTCAAAAATCACACCCTAGAAGACATGACTAGAACAATGCTTATTGCTAGTGGTCGCAAAAATTAGAAGACATGACTAGAACAATGCTTATTGCTAGTGGTCTTCCTTTTTGGGCAGAAGCTTTGAACACATCATGCTACATTATAAATAGATGCATGATTAGACCTATTTTGAACAAAACTCCCTATGAACTTTTCAAAGGTAGAAAGCCCAACATCATGCATTTAAGAACATTCGGTTGTAGGTGTTTTGTGCATAACAATGGGAAGGATGCCTTAAGAAAGCTTGATCCAAGGAGTGATGAGGCAATATTTCTCGGTTATTCCTCACATAGTAAGGCATACAAAGTGTTTAACAAAAGAACCTTGTGTGTTGAGGAAAGTGTGCATGTGCTTTTTGATGAATCTAACTCGTTGAGCAAGAATGATGCACAGGAGGAAGGATTTGAATTAGGTCTTGCTCGAAAAGAAGTGTTGCACCAAGATGAACAAGGTAAGAACACCGTGGAGAAAACGGGTTCTGAAGCTGTTCCTCAGAATGGCAGGCAAGGTGAGGACCAAATAGGGGGAAGCAACGTTGAACCCTGTTCGGGACAACACCAGTCCAGTTCCTCATGAACAGGCCTGCAAACAGGTGCAGGAACAGGCTCAGGAGCTGTTTCTGAACCTGATTCTTCAAGTATCCAATCCAGAGTAGAAAGTGTGTCTGTGGATCCCCTAACTCCACGACCTTGGAAGCATCATTGTTCACACCCCCTTGATCAAATCCTGTCTGATATAAATACTGGGGTGCAAACGAGATCTAAGCTTAAGAACTTTTGTGCTTTCTGTGCATTTCTCTCTAATATTGAGCCAAAGAATGTCAATGAAGCTCCTGCAGATGCAGATTGGGTCACAGCAATGTAAGAAGAGCTTCACCAATTTGAAAGGAACAAGGTATGGCACCTTGTACCCCAGCCTGCAGATAGAACAATCATTGGAACCAAGTGGGTGTTTCGGAACAAGCTGGACGAGTCCGGAACAGTCACTAGGAACAAGGTACGGCTGGTGGTTCAAGGCTACAATGAGGAAGAAGGGATCGATTATGAAGAAACCTTCGCACCTGTTGCTAGGATTGAGGCTATTCGTATCCTAATAGCCTTTGCAGCTCATATGGAGATCAAGCTATATCAAATGGATGTCAAAAGTGCATTCCTAAACGGATACCTTAAAGAAGAGGTGTATGTCAAACAACCCCCTGGTTTTGAAAACAGTGAATTTCCAAACCATGTTTTTCAACTTGACAAAGCTCTTTATGGTATAAAATAAGCTCCTAGAGGTTGGTATGAACGATTGTCAAGCTTTTTGCTTGAAAATGATTTTAGAAGAGGCAAGGTAGATAATACCTTGTTTCTAAAATCTAAGGGAGAACATCTGTTGATTGTCCAAGTATATGTTGATGACATCATATTTGGGGCAACTCATCATGATTTATGCAATGAATTTTTAAAAATGATGAGGAGTGAGTTTGAAATGAGCATAATGGGTGAGCTTAACTTCTTCTTAGGCTTACAGATCAAGCAAACTTCAAACGGCACCATGATCCATCAACAAAAGTATATTAAGGAACTACTTAAACGTTTTGGAATGAAGTCAGCCAAGCCCATTGATACTCCCATTTCGCCTTCTACCAGGTTGGTAATGGATGATGGGAGTCCCTCAGTTGAGGAGAAACTCTATAGGGGCATGATAGGGTCACTCTTATACCTTACCGCTAGTAGGCCCGACATTGTTTTCAGTGTTGGTTTATGTGCCCGTTTTCAGTCTAATCCTAAAGAAACTCACCTTAAGGCTGTTAAACGGATACTAAGGTATTTAAAACATACACCTAATTTAGCTCTATGGTATCCTAGAGGGTGCAATTTTAATCTTGTTGGATATGCTGATGCTGACTATGCAGGCTTCCTGGTTGATAGAAAAAGCACCACAGGTATGGCTCATTTCCTTGGACCTTGTTTGGCATCTTGGGCAACCAAGAAACAACATTCAGTTGCCATGTCCACAGCAAAAGCTGAATATGTTGCAGCTGCTTCATGTTGTGCTTAATTATTGTGGATAAGATAACAACTCAAAGACTTTTGTGTTGACACTGGATGCATACCTATTTTTTGTGATAACACAAGTGCAATTAATATTGCCAAAAATTCGTGTCAACATAAAAGAACTAAACATATTGACATACGTCATCATTTCTTAAGAGACAATGTTGAAAAAGGGTTGATCTCAATGAATTTTTGTGCCACAGAAAACCAAATTGCTGATATATTCACCAAGGCGCTAAGTAGAGATCAATTTGAGAAAAATAGACTTGAACTAGGTTTGATTGAAACAACCTAAGTACCCTGTTCTCTCCCCCTGTTTGTAACTTCCATAGGTTAAAGGTACAATGTGTTTAATAAAAATTGTTTGCAATCAATTCTGTGCTATTTTAGTATATGTGTATTATTTGCAGCTGCTGGCATTCGTTTAAATTTAATATGATTGCCTTTATTATCTTGTTACCGTTGAATCTGCTCCAAGATCAAGCAGCAAGAACAGGTACGCTCCTTGATTGTTAGTATGTGAAACAAGTTGTGTCTAGCCTTTGAATTTTCCTCCTTCCCGAGGCATGCGCGGGCGGCTAGTAATGATCTATCCGTTGTAACGGGTAAATCTTTAAAGATTTGGCATGCTCTCTCTCTTTAAATCTCCAAATCTTTGCCTCTCTCTCTCATCACACCTCTCTCTCTCTCTCAAATACCCGGCAATTTCCTTTCACTCAAACCCTAATCTCCCTCCAATTCTTGCTCAAATGGCTTCTTTCAACGGCTCTGGAAGTTCTGGTTCAAAATCTCAGGGTAGCAGGACACCCGCACCAGCCTCACGAACAGGTCCTGCCCCTATTGCCTTCTCGCCGTTTTTAATGGCGATTCTAGAAGGTAAACCTTCCACTCCTCCTTGCCCAATCAGCTTCAAACCTTTTGGATTTTTGAAGAGTGTCAACCTGAAATCAGTGGGCTTGGGTTTGAAAGATATTCCCGACCATTTGAGCTGGGAATTGGTGGTGTTTGAGGGATCGACTGTTTGTCCCCTCACTGAAAAGAACTTTGCTTCAACTGGGGAAATTGGTGGCAATCTTGGGTCCTAAGATGAAGCCTTTGAGTCCCATATTGGGTTCTTTGAATTCTCTGAGCCCTGTTCTTTCGGGTTGTTTCCTGAAAAGAAACGATAACCGAAACAGGGTCTGAGTCCTATGAGGAGGTGTTTAAGGACGATTTGGGAGTTGGTCTTCAAGGAGACTCAGCTGAGCAGTCTCTTGAGGCAGGGGGAAGTAGTGGCATGGACATCCCTCCTGCAGCAACCGAATCAGTGACTCCGGTTCCTCAATCCGGAGAGAAGAGAAAAAGGGTCAAAATAGTGGCTAAGTGTAGCAGAACGCCTAGATCAAGGCCACAACCAAGGCCTCAAACCTCAAAAACCTCAGCCCCCTCTCCTCCAAAAACTGCCCAACCAACCCGCAAGTCTACCCGAATTGCTTTTCAGTCTACTCCGCATACCACAAAATCAACTACTCCGGTAATAGAGGAAATTTCCACTTCCTCTGAGGATTCTTCAGATTCCTCTGCTACTGAGATCACCCTCTTTGAACAGGGGACCCTGATGTTCTCCGAGTCCTCAGAAGAACAAACTCAATCTCCTCCTGCTCCTTCCAAGAAAACCTCCACTCTCCCCCCTCGTAAAAGAAAGACCTCTATTGCTCCAGTCTCAAAATCAGCTAAACCCGAGACTGCTTCTTCTGTTCCTCCCCCCAAAAGAGCCAAAAAGTCTACTGCCTGTCCTGTTTCTACCAAGATTGCGCATCTGCTTAAGCGCAATGTAGTTAGGGGGAAGATAGTGAGAGTTCAATTTTTCGAGGAACAGGGGTTGGGGCTGTTCCTACAGAAGCTGCGTGCCCAGAACTAGCTGGACCTCTTCACGAACACACAGCTAGGGTGTTCTGTACCAGAATTGGCTGAGTTCTATGCCAATTGTGCTGTCACCGAAGGGGTGGTGACAAGTAAAATTGGTGATACACAGGTGCAATTTGATGCACAAACTCTGGGTACGATTTTGGGTGTTCCCTCACTTGGCTTTGATGTGTATGTGAGGGAGGATAAGTCTGTCCTAGGGACAGCCAGGCTGCTGGAGCTTTCACAGCGGTTGAGTCAAAACCAGGGCCTGCAAACACCCACATCCGTGAAGAAGGGTGAGATGACCTCTCTGCACCAACTGCTCTTTATGTTTGTCATAAAGAACATCATCCCAAGAGGTCAAGGTAGAAAGCAGGCTGATGCTCTTGATCAGTGCCTGGTGGATCTTTTGGATAGGGCGAAACCCATTGACCTTCCTGTTCTTATGATCCGCCATATTGGGCGTATTGTAAACACCACCCGGGCACATGATCTAGGGTATGGTTTTCTACTGACGAGGGTTTTTGAGCACTTCGGGATAGAGCTCAAAAGGAGGGTGGCTACTCAAGTGATTGATGAGATAGGGAGTGACACCCTCATGGGGTGTGGATATACTCTGGCTGAGGGCTCGGTCTCCAAACAGGGGAGCCGAACACCCAGACCTCCTATTTCTGGGAGGTCATCAGTCAAAGTTGAGGCTGTTTTAGAGGATAACTCCCGCCTCAAGGATGAGCTCACAGCCGTCAAGGCTGCCCTAGAAGAAGAGAAGGCGCTATCTGCCAAGCGTCATGAAGATCTCCTTGCCCTTCTCTCCTCCCTCGCTACCAAACTCCCTCCGCCGCAGCCATAATCAACCATTATAACCTGTTCTCATCGGATGTTTCCTAGAGCTCTCTTCCCCGTCTCTTTCTATGTTTCCTTTTTTTCTGTATTGCACCTTCCGGACTTTCAACGACATATCTGGTTCTGTTATATCTTGCTTATCTCTTGCTATGTCTTATGTGATTCACTTGCAAACACCATGTTCTGACTGTTGTTTATACCTTTTTAATGATGCCAAAAGGGGGAAGATAAGTGGACCTAGGTTGAGTTGAACGGTTGGTTGAGTTGAACGGTTGACTCATTAGTCTTTATACTTACATATGTTTTTTGACTGACCTAGCACCTGTGTGGATATATATCAGCACTCAAGGCACTTACGAAAATAAAATCTTTTTCTTATCAATATGGTCACTTGGTTTGTCATCATCAAAAAGGGGAAAATTGTTGAACTAACTATATAAAGTTTTGATGATAACAAATCCAAGTGTAGCATACTTGCTTGAGTGATGTTGTTCTAAACAAGCTCTCCAAACAGGTTCTACCCAGTTGTTTGTATTGATCCCACTTACCTGTTCTGTCTACTAAATGTTGAGAACAAGCTTTAAGAACAGGTTCCAAGCTTCAGTGACATAAAAATCAGCACACAACAAATCTTGACAACAGCTGACTAAGTCTTAAAGACCAAGTTCCTACATTCAGCGATACAAGATCACCCGAGTAATCAAGGTGACCAAGGTGTTTGGAGTTGCACATCCATCCTCAACAAGATGACTAATTCTTACAACAAGAAGTCTCGATTTGATTTAGGTTTTATCTTTTAGATTCTTGTTAATATGCCAATCTTGAAAGTCTCAATCTAACACTTCTTGAAACGGTTTTCGAGATTTGCTTCAGAACACCATTTCCAAACAACCCTGCAAACAGGGTGCCTAGGGTGTTCCTGAAACTGCAGCGGCCACATCCGTTTTACCTAAAATTTCTTTTAGTTGGCTGGCTGCTCTAAGAATCCTTTTATGAAATCCTAGGCTGATTAGTTAAGTCCTAAAAAGATTATTATTTATTATATATATGTAGCAGATTGCAAAACCATTTTTGCTAGAGATTTTTTCAAAATCCGAAAAAATCTTTATTCCTTATTTTTAGGCCTTGATTGATTCAAATTTTGAAACCAAGATTTTTTTTGGGCTAAATTACACGGCTATATTAAGTGGCTAATCAGTTTTTATCCCGTGAGTATCAAATCCCTATATTTTAGGAGAATCTTATCTTCTTTGTTCCTAGCCGTTGGAAATCTGAAGAAATCTTCTAAGCTGCTAAAATCAGAAGATTTTTCTATCTTTTTTGAAGGAGTTAGCCGTTGGGTTTGCTTGCTTAAATAAGAAAATCTTTTCACTCCTTTCGGTAGAGATACACAAGGGAAAAATCGGTTTCTTTCATAAACACATTGAGATTTCTGGAGCTACATTTCAAAAGAAAAAACCGTGACAAGATTGTGCAAAAATTGAGCTTTCAAAACTATTGGCATACTAGGACTTCATTGTACCTTACATCTGCTTAAGTCAGAAGCACCCCAGTAAGGTGTTTTGTATCCTTGATCTCAGATCAAAAGTGAGTGAGTGTGTCCTTAGTCGTGTGGACTTTGGACGTGTCCAATCTAGAGAGATTTGGACGTGGTGTAACCTGTCTTAGAGAAGAAGGTTATGTGGGTTAGAAGTTGTAACAAGGAGTGTTACTTTTGTAACGTGTTCAGCCCATTAGTAAAGTGGTTAAATCCTATATGAGGTAGGTCGTGGTTTTTCACACCTCAGTTAGGCTAGAGGTGTTTTCCACGTAAAAATCGTGTGTGCTTTATTTCTGCTTCTATCTACTTGATTTTCGCTTCTGAACCAATTAGGAACAGCCACTGCAAACAAGGCCCAAGACTGTTCGTCATTCAGAAACAGTCTCTGCAATCCGGGTCTAAGGCTGTTTGTTAGTAAATAGGCGAAAATTGGACACCACAATTCACCCCCCTCTTGTGGTCGTGTACTCTTAGAATTCAACAAGAGGTGTAACACCCCTAGATCTCTAATTCATCATTAAACACCATTATTAATGAAAACATAGCGGAAACCTAAACGGGTTGTTACTGCCGTGTTTCCTTCTTGGAAACACCAGGCTGGATATCAAGTCCAACAATTAATACCAGTCTTCGCAAAAAAAAAGAAATCAACCTTACAGTGCTCAAAAATTAAACCTCATAAATTAGAACAACTATTATCTATTACAATTTCTATCATTCATTTTATTCATATTCGGCATTCAAATCTCGCCCTACTTTCGAGTCCCCAGCCCAAGTACAGCTAGATCACCTTAAAACAAAACATTTTATAACAGTGAGATAAACTCAGTAACAAGCACCCCTAACAATCAAACACGCGCACAAATCCATTTTGAAAACATTTGGGGGGAAGGGGATAACGATATGTCTTCCAAGCACACAACCCATTATCACAATCTTCCTTGATCATCACTTTTAAAATCATAATTCCAAAATTTAATTCAAACTGCATCTGTTCCAGTGAACGTTTGGGTGAGCGACCCCCAGTGGGTCTTATGGCGTGCACTCTGACATAGTGCAGCCGCTTAACTCCTTCCTGGCCTACTGCTTCTCAGGCAGTTACCGCTTATCTTTTTCTGGCCTACCACCATTAAGGATGGTTACCGATAGTCCTAGCCCACGTCTCAACCGAGTACGTGGCCGCTCACATGCATGCACTTGTTACCCGGGGAAACCAATGGCCTTCAATCAATCCAAACCTATTTAACTCACCCCATTCAGTTCTTTTTAATTAATGAGTCCTTACCTCTTACCGGAGGTAAACTTAGCATAATCAGTTCATTCATATTCAAACACCTTTCCCCACCGAACTCACAATAGAAGTCCAGTCATTCCAAACACAATCGAAATAAATTTCACTCTCATAACATGGTCAGTTTCGACTTCCAGACATAACACAACATACAGTTTTTATCATGCAGTCACTTTCATTTCATACACCAGTGTTCCTTCAGTTTTGAAAAGAATTGCCAGAAATTCTATTCCAAAACATTCATGGTTTCAACAACGTAGGGAAAGGGTTAGGGCATGATTGTTACCTGGATACCGTATAGTTTACGGGCTCAGTTACTTAAGAAAGCGCACTGCTTCACACCTGGGCCCACACACAGCCTATAGTCAGTCCACGCTCAAAATAGGACATCCTTGGCCCTCCCACAAATTTATAAAAGGATTTCTAGATTTTTAATTCATCCAAACCTTAACCCTGGTTAAGGATAAGGCTGGCCAGTTTCTGAGTTCAACTTCTAGAAGCTATAACTTTGGTTTCCAATATCCAATTCTAGTGTTCCAAGTCAATCCTGAATCCCCAAGTCATCCTCTACATTTTCTATGTTCATGATTTGGCACGGATCTGTCCCAAACTAGAACATATTTTCACTTCTTTCGTAAGTGTCTGTGACCATCTTCCCCTATGACAGTCCCGGGAAAATTTACTACAACTCGGGCCACCCTACTCCAAATGGCCCGATTTCAAAACAAGAATTTTCATTACATCCTGAAGTTCACACCCAATAAATTTCATAATTTTTAGCAACCAATTATGACCTAGGGAATGTTTTCCAAATCTGTGGTTGCAACAGCCCCAGTTTCCGCTTCCCAGTTTCTGCCCAGGTTTTTAACCTTAATTCCAAAATACATAACGTTTCTTCCAGATCTCCAAAAATTGATTTCTTCCCCAAATTGGAAAGAGAATTTTGTGTACTACAACTTTAATGTTTAGAGTTTTTACGAAATCGAACAGTAACTAGGCAAAAAGCTTCAAAAACCAAAACCTACACCAATAGCCTTGATTTTTATAGGGTTTGGTATTTCAGCCATAAGTTCTTCATTTCAACTCTGATTCACTTGATTCAAAAACCCATGTAATTTTCACATCCCAATCCATCTACCATAAAAATTTCATAATGTTTGAATAACTAGATTCATTACACCGAATTTTCAAATTGGGGTAAAAACTGCACTTAATCTACCCAGTTCACCCTTCCACTTTAGGGTCGGTTTCTGCATGTATTGGGTCTCTAAAAATTCAAAATTCCCACTTAGCAACCCCTAGACCCTTGCCCAGACCCAAGCATGCCAAAAGAAACCACTTTTACCGAAACTAAAAATAATACGCCATTAAAACATTGCTATGAATTACCTTGAGTCGAAACCGGGGTTGGTTCAATGGAATTTTCGCCTTTGCTCAAGTTCAACGGCTAAAAAGCAAGACAAGGAGGATGGCCATGGGGAGAGGTGGTGGTGGCACGGCAGGGCGAGGGAGGAGAGAGAGATAGAGTGCAAGGCTAGAGAGAGAGAGAGGGAGAGAGAAAGACGTGAGGAAGAGAGTGGGAGAGGTGAGGGAGTTAGGGTTTTAGGTTTGGGAAAAAAAGGAAAAAGAGGAGAGGTTTAGGAAGGGTTTGATTCTTGCTCAAAATAAAACAAATATTTAGCTTGATTTGGAGGAGAACTCATGGCAAGGGGGGTAATTGATGATGATTAGGGTTTAAGAAAGACCCAAAAATAAACTAATAAAATAATACTAGTAATGACAATAAATAAAAAAAATTAGTAATCATAATAAATAAAAATCATAATAATAATAATGAAAATGGTAATACTAGAAGTTTTATAGAAAAGAAATGAAAAGGACAATTTTGGAGATTTTAAAACTTCCAAAAATGTAAAAAAAAAATTTATTAGAAATTTTCACAAGGAATCATGTGGGGTTGGCTTGGGTTGACTTGCGTCTAAATGGGTCCAACTGGGCATAATTTCCCAAATCGAATTTCTGGTGTTTTACAGACTACCCCACTTAAAAAAGTTTCGTCCTCGAAACTTCATTATACCGCGATGGACCACTATTACAACCTGAATTTCTGAGGTTTTACATGCTACCCCACTAAAGAGGTTTCATCCTCGAATCTGATACGCACCTGATTATGCAAATAGATGGGGGTATTTGTCTTGCATCTCCTGCTCCGGCTCCCAAGTGGCTTCAGATGTCTCATGGTTAGCCCAAAGGACCTTCACCAGGGGCACTATCTTTCTACGGAGGTCCTTCTCCCGTCGATCCAGGATTTGCACGGGTTTTTCCTCATACGATAAATCTTCTTGGAGCTGTATGGGATCGGGTTCGATTATGTGCAAAGGATCTGAGATGTATTTCCACAGCTGCAACACATGGAATCCGTTATGCACCCTCTGAAGTTTAGTCGGCAACTCTAGTTAGTAAGCTACCTCTCTAACTCTCTGTATGATCGGGGACGGTCGGATATACCTCGGGCTGAGCTTCCCTGCCTTCCCAAATCTCGTGACTGCTTTGGTTGGAGAGACTCGGAGAAGTACATGATCGCCTACCCGGAACTCAAGTGGCCTACTTCTCTGGTCGGCATAGCTTTTCTGGCGGCTCTGGGTCACTTTCATTGGTTCCTGGATTACTCTTACTCTGTCCATGGTCACTTGGATCAATTCCGATCCGATAGTCAAGGCCTCGTCAATCTCCTGCCAACAGAGCGGAGTCGTGCATTTCCTCCTATACAGTGCCTCGTATGGGGCTATGCTAATGTTCGCGTGGTAGTTGTTATTATACGAGAATTCGATCAGTGCCAGTTGTTCGTCCCATGCGCTCTTAAAATCCAAAGCGCAAGCCCGCAGCATATCTTCCAAGGTTTGAATAGTACGTTCTGTCTGCCCATCGGTTGCAGGGTGAAAGGCGGTGCTAAAACGTAACAACGTTTCGAATGCTTCCTGCAGCTTCTGCTAAAATCCCGATTGAAACCGAGTATCCCAATCCGATACTATGGAATTGGGTACCCCGTGTAGTCGTATTATCTCCTCGAGGTAGGCTCGAGCTAACTGATCCAAGGTCTAAGTATTTTTCATGGCTATGAAATGTGCTGACTTCGTGAGCCTATCCACTATAACCCAAATTACGTCGTGCTTCCGTTGGGTTAGCGGCAATCCTATGACAAAATTCGTAGATACAGAATCCCATTTCCAATCAGGGACATCCAGTGATTGTAAAAGTCCTACTGGTCGTTGGTGCTCGATTTTTTACTCGCTGGCAGGTCAAGCACTTTGCCACAAAATCAGCCACTTCATGTTTCATGTTACTCCACCAGAATGTCTGCTGTAGGTCCTTATACAATTTATTACCCGCAGGGTGTACCGAATGTGGAGTATTGTGCCCTTCATCTAGGATCTTCTTCTTAAGAACCTCTACGGCTGGAACACACACCCTATTATAGAATCACATGGTACCATCCTCATGAATTACGAATCCGGGTGCTTTACCCACCAATATCTCTTCCCTAATCCGTTTGAGTTGAGGGTCTGTGGTCTGGGCTACTCGGATTTCCTCTATGAGAGTCGGCTGCACCTCCAGGGTGCAGAGTATAGGTTTCGACCTCGGGGTAATCACATCAAGCTCCAACTTGCGAAATTCCTCACATAACTTGCTTAGGCGTGCCAGTAAACAGTTCAGTACTGGATACGATCGGTGACTTAATGCGTCTACCACTGCATTAGCCTTCCCCGGATGGTATTGGAAATGGACATCATAATCCTTCAGGAATTCCAGCCACCTAGTCTGTCTCAAGTTCAGATCCTTCTGTGAGAAAAGGTACTTCAAGCTCTGGCGGTCGGTGAAGACTTCACAACGTACTCCATACAGGTAATGCCTCCAGATTTTAAGGGCAAACACTACTGCCGCTAACTCCAGGTCATGAGTTGGGTAGTTCTGCTCGTGTGTCTTTAGTTGTCGAGAGGCATAGGCTATGACGCGACCCTCTTGCATCAGCACACACCCTAAACCACTCCTAGAGGCATCGCTGTACACTGTAAAGTCCTTGTCAGCAGATGGTAAGGCTAGTATTGGTACACTCGTTAATTTCTTTTTGAGCCCTGGAACGCTTCCTCACATTGCTCCGTCCATTCATACCTAGTGGCCTTCTTAGTTAGGTTCATAAGGGGGGTGGCAATTTTTGAGAAATTTTGAACAAATCGACGATAGTAACCCGCCAAGCGCAAGAAACGCCTTACCTCTGTTGGGTTGTTAGGTCTGGGCCAGTTTGACACCGCCTCAATCTTTTGGGGATCCACCGACACACCCTCATTAGATACTACGTGTCCTAGGAATGCTACTTTTCTCAACCAAAATTCACATTTCGACAACTTGGCATACAACTCATTTTTCCTCAAAACTTCCAGGGTTGTTTGTAAGTGGTGGGTGTGGTCCTCTGGGGTTCTCAAGTAAATAAGAATATCGTCTATGAACACCACCATGAACTGATCCAGGTAAGGTTTAAAGACCCTGTTCATAAGATCTATGAAGGTTGTCGGGGCATTGGTGAGGCCAAAGGGCATCACCACGAACTCGTAGTGTCCATATCGGGTACGAAATGCAGTCTTGGGTATATCCTCGGCCTTGATTCGAAGTTGGTGGTACCCCGAATGGAGATCAATCCTGGAAAAAGTTCCCGTGCCCCGTAGCTGGTCGAATAAGTTGTCTATTCTGGGCAAGGAATAACGGTTCTTGACTGTTATCTTACTCAGCTCCCGGTAGTCTATGCACAATCATAGGGTCCCATCCTTCTTTTTCACGAATAGGACCGGGGCTCCCCACGAAGATGTGCTAGGTCGGATGTACTCTTTTTCTAAGAGTTCCTCTAACTGGGTCTTCAATTCTTTAAGTTCAGCTCGTGCCATCTGATAGGGTGCCTTAGAAATGGGGGTGGCTCCAGGGGTGAGGTCGATGCAAGCCGGGAATTTCATCGAGAAACACATCTAGGAATTCCTTCACTATAGGGATGTCCTCTAGAGAGGACTTGGCATCCTTAGTACTCACCCCATGATACAGGAATCCCTCGCATCCTTTTCCTAACAACTCGTAAGCTTTCATTGCTGATATCAATTTCACCCCCATTCGGGGACTCTAAACCTTATGCACTATCTTCTTCCCGTTGGGCCCCTTCAAGGTGATTTTTCGTTTCGAGCAGTTTATCTGATCCTGGTACTTAGCTAACCAATACATCCCTAAAATAACCTAAAAATCTGTTAACTCAAACTTATATAGGTCCGCCAGGAATTCACATTTTTACATTCTAAGAGAGCAACCCTCGTATAACTCCTCACACGACACAGTCTTCTCATCCAGGAGGGTTACGAATAGTAATGAAGATTTACGAGTGGGTGGGAGTCCTAACGTCTCAACCAGCTTAACAGAAATAAACGAGTGGGTGGCACCCGAATCAAATAACACATCTACAAGCTGAGTTAGGAGAGAGAAAATACCCATCACAACATTAGGAGCATCCCCCTCTTCCTGCTTTCGCATCACATGGACTCTGCCCCCACTGCTCCGAGACGGTTGATAGGGGGGTCGGGCTTGGGTTTGCTGAGGTGCCCGGTTTTGTTGGTTGGGGTTTGCCACCGGTCCTTCCTTGTTCTGATATGTCTGCGAAGGTCTTTGCCCTTGCCGTTGACTCTGGCCTGGCCCTTGCACAATAGGAGGTGGAGGGAGCGGGCAGTCTCGAACCTGGTGTTAGTGGCTTCCACAGCGGAAGCATCTCTTCACTATCCGACATTCCCAGGCAAAATATCCTGGTTTCCCGTAAGCGTTGTAGGTCACCTTGGGCTGTGTATTGGGATACTGACTACCCCGATTGAAGTTGCTAGAGTACTGGCCCTTAGCAGGTCGACGGTTCTACTCTTGTGATTGAAAGTTTCCTCGGTTATCCCGGTTATCCCCCTTCCTTTTGGCTCCCCACTGCTCATTGAAATAATTGTTCAGCTCGTTCATCGCCCTCTCTACATTGACCGCCATATCATATAGATCAACGTAGGAGGCGTACTGACGGACGGACATCCTCTCCTTGATTGTGGGGTTCTGCCCGACCTCGAACCGGTTCATCTTCAGCCTTTCATTCGCTACAAAGGCTTGAGCGAATCGTGAAAGCTCCATAAATTTCCAGGCGTACTCAAGTACACTCATGTTCCCCTGCTGCAGTTGCATAAACTCGCCCTCCTTAGCCTTTTGGAGGGAGATAGGGTAAAAATGATCCTTGATCGTCTCCTTGAACTTGTTCTAGTTGAACCCTGGTTCGTGTTGTCTCTCCCTCACCGTGGCCCACCATAAGTCAGCCTTGTCCTTCAAATAGAATACCGCGAAGCCCACCTTCCACTCCTCAAGGCATTGGAGTGCTTCGAACAGTTTCTCCATGCCCTTAATCCAATCTTCGAAAGTCTTGGGGTTAGGAGTGCCATCATAGACAAGTGGATGATGGCTAGTGAACCTCTTGAACATGTAGGAGTTATCCTCCTCTACCCTTTTCTCCCACACCACCATTAGTCTCTGTATCTATTCGTTCTGGAGTCGCAATTGTTCTCCTTGTTTCTGCAGCATCTCCAGTAGCAATAAATTGGTAAGCTCGGGTCCTATTGACGGGTTAGTATCGTCAATCTGGCTACGAGACATATTCCCATTTCGAGGGCGTAGAGCCTCCAGTCGTTCCCTGAGGGCCGCTATAGGGATGTCCTGGTTCGTAGGGACCCTTGTCTCAGGATAGGATCCAGTTCGGGACTCACTGTTGTGGTCGTTCCTTCCCGCCATTCCGGTTGGGGAAAATAATTCGAGTTTGGTTCCTCTCCTAATAGTTCACAACCTACGTTCTACAGAATTTCAAACATAGAGTACATGCCAGCGCCTTATGCCATATTTAATAGGAGTTCGATCTCAGTATATTACCACGTTCAAGTGGTACAACCACTGCGTCACATGCTCAGATAGTTCACATCAGATAGGCATCACATTCACACGGTTCACGATTATCACTATAATCATAGTATTGCATAGCATTTTAATCACATAAGGGCTCCACACTAAGACTTTTCAACAGAGGATGCTGATGTTCAAAGAGTGTAGGGAGATTTTATTGTATAGCATTTCAATAACATAAGAGTTTCACACTAACACTTTTCATTACATCTCAATGTGCATCTTTAGTAGCCTAAGGGCTCAGTAAGAAATAGAGAAAACAACTACCGAAACTGTCCTAGCAAAAGAAAAGAAAAAAGTTTCAACTTCCTAACTACCTCCGGCTTCTACTGGTCAAGGGCGTTTAGGGGGCAGGTATCCCTACACATCCGACCATATCTACCTCGCTTCTAGCGGGTCACCCCGATCTCGTACTTGGCCCTGTACCATAAGGAATTTATCTCTTCCTCTAAGTCTTCTGGTCCTCGAGCTGGCTCATCCTAAATGGTGTGATCCTTCCTTTCCTCTTCCCAATCCTCCATAAGGCCTTCACTTCCCATCAGCTGCTCCTCACTCAACTCAGAGTCATCATCGGAGTCCTCCTCTCCCACTTGGCTTCCATCCTCATCAATATCCTCTTCTACTAGTGGTGGTGGGTTGGCATCCCTAGAGTCAGGGGGGTTCGTCACAAGGACCTACATCCATTAGGTGGTCCACTAGTTCATTCAAGTTGAAACCCATAGGCTGCCACTTGCATAGGTAACAGTCCCTTGCGACCATGAATGCTCTCTCCCCAGGGTGAAGTTCCTCAACTCTGTAATGCCACAAGGGGTCCCCCCAAAGAGTTAAAAGGAAGAAGAGGGCCTGGTTATGGTCGAATTTTAAACAATCTTCAGGAACCTCAGCTAGTCTCCCATGAATAAAAATTTTCACTCGCTCCAAGTGACTCTCCAAACTGACCAGGGGAACCTTCCCCAATCTCTGGTGGCAACAAGGTCATCCCATACACCCACAGTGGTGAGCCGCATTCATTCTAGACGTTAATAGACCCAAATCAGATACATAAACACAAAGGGGGTAACATATACAAGCATACTCCCTTCCCAACCTACGCTCACACTCCGAGCAGTCCTTAAGTCTACCAATTTTAGGGCTATTAAATAGTATTTTTCGATTTATCCCTTAGGCGAGCCTTCAGGTCAGTTAACCTGGGCTCTGATACCACTTTATAACACCCCTAGATCTCTAATTCATAATTAAACACCATTATTAACGAAAATGCAGCATAAACCCAAACGGGGTGTTACCGCCGTGTTTCCTTCTTGGAAACACCAGGATGGACATCAAGTCTAATAATTAATACCAAGTCTTCACAAAAAAAAGAAATCAACCTTACAGTGTTCAAAACTTGAACCTCACAAATTAAAACAACTATTGTTTATCACAACTTCTATCATTCATTTTATTCATATTCCGCATTCGAATCTCGTCCTACTTTGGAGTCCCCAGCCCCAAGCATAGCTAGATCACCTGAAAACAAAATATTTTATAACAGTGAGATAAACTCAGTAACAAGCACCCCTAACAGTCAAACACGCACACAAATCCATTTTGAAAACATTTGGGGGAAGTGGACAACGATACGTCTTCGAAGCACACAACCCATTATCACAATCTTCCTTGATCATCACTTTCAAAATCATAATTCCAAAATTTAATTCAAACTGCATATGTTCCAGTGAACGTTTGGGTGAGCGACTCCAGTGGGTCTCATGGCGTGCGCTCTGACATAGCGCAGCCGCTTAACTCATTCCTGGCTTACCGCTTCTCAGGCGGTTACCGCTTATCTTTTCCTGGCCTACCACCATTAAGGATGGTTACCGATAGTCCTGGCCCACGTCTCAACCGAGTACGTGGCCGCTCACATGCATGCACTTGTTACCCCGGGAAGCCAATGGCCTTCAATCAATCCAAACCTATTTAACTCACCCCATTCAGTTCTTTTTAATTAATGAGTCCTTACCTCTTACTGGAGGTAAATTTAGCATAATCAGTTCATTCATATTCAAACACCTTTTCCCACCGAACTCGCAATAGAATTCCAGTAATTCCAAACACAATCGAAATAAATTTCACTCTCATGACATGATCAGTTTCGACTTCTAGACATAACACAACATACAGTTTTTATCATGCAGTCACTTTCATTTCATACACCAGTGTTCCTTCAATTTTGAAAAGAATTGCCAGAAATTCTTACTCAAGTTCCAAAACGTTCAGGGTTTCAACAACGCAGGGGAAGGGTTAGGGCATGATTGTTACCTGGATACCATATAGTTTACGGGCTCAGTTACTTAAGCAAGCTCACTGCTCTGCACCTGCACGCTCAAAATAGGACATCCTTGGCCCTCCCACAAATTTATAAAAGGATTTCTAGATTTTTAATTCATCCAAACCTTAACCCTGGTTAAGGATCAGGTTGGCCAGTTTCTGAGTTCAACTTCAAGAAGCTATAACTTTGGTTCTCGACATCCAATTCTGGTGTTCTTCCATTGCACTATAGATAATTCACGATAGTTCAAAGGAAAACATAATTTTTTAAAAAAGAAGGGGAAAGAAAATTGCGATAAGTATGCATAATATAAGAGAACTTCCTTTGGATATTTTTGCTCAGGCTATTTGCGATAAGTTGACTCTAACCCAAAAAAAAAAGGAAGCAAGGCTCTTCCAATTGGAAAAAAAAGATCCAATTTTTTCGGTGAGATTGTCTACTACCGTTTCAAGAAAAAAAGGGGGTTGAACAATTAAATTGTAAAAGAAGTCAAGTGTTGTTTCACCAAAAAAAAGATTAAAAAATAAAAGGGACAATGTTCAATCATACATGGAATAACAAAGATAAAGGGAAATCATGTGTAACAGACAAAAGGACATGCATTACCTGAAAAGCGATGGCTATGTGGCTTGATGCAAAGGAGAAAGGCAAGCAATAGTTGACCACCTGTTTCATACCCCCAAAACATACCCAAAAAAAAAAAAAACAAAGATAAGGATGATGTAAGTATGGACATGCTCACGTGAAAGACCAACAGTAAGAAGCTAATTAAATTAGACAACTGAAAAAGAAGACTAGTAACGTGAGTACCTTCATCTCTCGCTTATAGATGATCTAGGCTTCCTCATTCGTCGCACCAGGTGTGCCAACTATAAGCTTATAAGTTGCCTTTTAAATACAATTCTATAATATCAATGTTTGGTTTGTGCATCCCATAAATTCATGCAATAAGATTCTGGTCAAGGAAAAGGAAAGGAAAAAGAGAGACAAGTTTCCTAAAAGTGGAGATTCTTACCCTATTATAAATTTGATTTTTACTCTACAAGACACATTTCTTGAATTTAGACATAATTTCTCTAAATTTAAGCCCATAGCCCAACTAGCCAAGTCAACACCCTACCTCAAATTAAAAACGAAGAAGAAGAAGAAGAAGAAGAAGAAGAAGAAGAAGAAGAAGAAGAAGAGTTCGAGACATCGGTCGCGCTTGAACATTTCAAGTCGTGTACACAACTTAGCCTCAAGAGGGCAATTTGTAGGCACAAAAAAAAAAATATATGCCACGTTTCAAAATAATTTAAGTTAATTAAGTTGGGCTAGTCTAATTAATTGATGATTACCAAGTGAACATCCCAATAAAGTCTCAGATCAACGGGCCAGTAAGATTATTAAGCCTCCAACTCAGTAGACTACCAGGTCATCAGCTCAAGTAGGCTTCCAAGTGATCGGCCCAAATTCAAGGCCTATTCATTGAACCAAGAAGACTATTAATATGAAAACCCTAAGAAGAAGAGGGGGTGCCCCCCCCTTATAAACATAGCTCTACCCTCTCATGTAAAAGAAGAAGAAGAAATTCTATAGGAGAAGACTCTCTAGAAGTAGATAATAAGTACATCAAAACGTGTAATTTACTCTAGAGATTAAACCATACACTTGATCAAGATTTAAGCTATTCCAAACCTCCATCAACTTTTAAACAAGAGATCGAATCAGAAGAGTTAAATTTGTTCTCTTGTAATAAATATACAGAGATTGTACCCATTCTTTGATTATAAATATAAAAATTGAATTTTTTTCCATATTTCTTGTCTTAATTTGATTTAAACTTGAAATTTGTGGTTGCAACACTCACATTTTCATTCATGAAAGAACTGAGGTCACCAATGAACAATATTTTTTACATGACACCATACAAATTATGCCATCAACAACAAAGGGTCATAATCAGAAAGTATTGTTTGCCTTACTTCTTCATATACCGAGTGAATTCACTTTCACTCTTTTCAAACCCATTTTCTAGAAAGATACTTTGTTGTTTCGTGCACACGGTGCTTGCTTTAGGCTATACAATGCCTTTTCAACTTGTATGCCTTGCTTCTATTTCTTTAAGAAATGCATCCTTCAAGTCAAGAAAAATTCACATCAAACTGATACACTTGCTAACAATGTTGAATAAACCAAAAATAAAATTGTCCTCACTATTTCAAAGTAAGCCATTGGAAAAATCAACACCTTGTTGTTGAGAATATCCTTTTGCAACATCCTCTGCCCTACACCTCATAATACTTCCATCAACTTGATGCTTTGTTTTAGACATCGATTTGAGTCCAATATAGCTCCTTCTTTGATAAATCGATGAGCTCCCAAGTTTAATTTTATGAATGGTTTGGATCTCTCTCATCTTAGTATTATGCCAGTCTGGCAGTTGTATGGCTTCTACATAACAAGTGGGATCAATAACAGGTGAGTAAAATCATATGCCACATATGCATCTCTCAAGGATCAGACATTTCTAGAGTAAATGGTTGGAGTTTTCAATGGTGGAGCATAAATGGTTGAAGTTTTTGTTAGGTTGAAGTTTTTGTTTATTTACTCTCTCTTACTCAACCGAATTCTTCATTGAATACAACATTCTTGGTAATTATGATTTTGTCACTGAATAGGTTATACAGATGATATGCTTTAGATTGAGTACTACAACAAATGAAAATGCATTTCTCATATTTTTCAAGAAACTTAAAACAAAGGTTAACCAAAGCATATGCTACACAACTCAAGACTTTTAATGGCTTACTTGAGTTTTCTTACTAGTCTATGCTTCATAGGGATTTCGATTCAGAATGGCTTCTGTTGGTGAGATATTCAGGAGATACATTGCATTTGCCACTACTTCCGTAAATTGGTTTATCAGTCCAACAAACCTCTTTCCACTTCTACCGCTATATTATTTTCCGCTTGGGGCCGTCATCATGCTCTGGAGTGCATAGTGTTGTAAGCTCCTTGTAAATGCTATTCTCATCACAAAACTTGTGCAACTTGTCAAATAAGAGTTCTCTGCCTCGATCAATTCAAAGAGCCTTTATTTTATTACTGCTTTTATTATTTACCAAAGCCTTAAATTCCTTGAGATTCTCACTAGCCTCTGATTTGTATGTTAAGAAATAAACCAAGTCATAATCAATAAATAGAAAAATATAGACTTTCATAGACGACCCTCGATTCTCATTGGCCCATACAAACCAGCACACGTAAGTTCAAGATAGTTTAAAGCCCTCCATGATTTTCCTATAAGAAATGATGGTTTGCTTTGTTTCCATAAATAATCAATTTTTTTAATACCAAATTCAATATTTTTTGGCAACATAATGACCATTTCCTTTTGACTTAGCAGGTTTAGCTGATTAATATTCAAGTGTTAGCACCACATTAAAAATTGTCTATATGACAAATATACGCAGGAAAAATATACATACGTAGTAAGTGGGAGTACACACTCTTAGGTGTATAATATATATTACCATAGTGAAGATTACATAATTTTGACTAATTATTCTTTCTAGCTGCTAATACAGCGATATTTAAGAAATTTAAATGAAATATTCCGTTTTGGGTCGTATTCACAGTCATTATGTTTTGGGTATAGTTTTTTTTTTTTAAATTTCGAATGGCATAAGAACCACCATAAAAAAAATGATTGAATATTCACAAGACACAAATTGCCTAACACTGAACATACTATCAGCTATGTCAAGGAAAAAAAATGCATGTCATATGATTTGAGCATTGACTATTGTTTACCAAAAGTAACGGCAACCACAATCTCACAGTAATTACACCATAATCACTCCATTATTTTTGGCAGTTACAAGGTGATTAACTTAGTATTAATCAGCCAATTCAATTCCATGATTTTGTTTGAGCTTCATGTTAGTATAAAATGTGGTGCAAATCAAGGGATGGGATGCACAACTCAGAAGCAAACATTCCTTAGATCAATTCTAATCTCTACTCTCTCCCTCACACTAATCAGTAGATGAGATCAGGATAAAGCTTTTGCATCGAGGTGAACCCTCACCACCTGACAGTGGTATCAGAGTTAAATCTGCTTGATGTTAGCCCCAGATATGTTTATGTTAAATCTCGATTTTGATTATATTGTTACCAAAGTTGTACTTAAGTTTGACTTACCTCTTTAGCATCCTTCTTTGGTATACCTTCTCGTAAGGCCACTAGCTTCTCAACCACGTCAGGCTACAAAAGGAAACAATACAGTTCTATGTTTAGCTTTCGAAATAGTCCACTGTTTGAACAATTTGTTAGTTATAACATTGAAGTACATTATCTAAACCTTTTGTGAGTACATTATCTAAAACCCATGCTGCATGGACACTTAATTTCATCACAAATACTTATTATAGTACATGATACCTCATTTTTCTTAACCAAATCATATAATTTTTTCATAACCTAGGTGGACTGCTACTGAGATCTACTTTGGTGAAAATTTCTATCCAAGAGCAAGCGTGGTGAAGTTGTTTCAGGCAAAACAATATTTTCTTTGTACGAATACAAATAATTAGTGTCTTACCAGACAATCAGGTTGATGCTCTAGAATGTTTGTGTAGACGAGTGTGAATGTGTCCAAGCTCTCAGCAGAAGCAAGCTCCCTGAAGTCACACATTATTTGAATCTTCTTTTCGACTTTCTACAAGATATTGCATAAAAGTGAGTCTAAACACTTGCCTTCATTATGATAACTAGGGATACACTGATAGTTGGATCAAATTCTTAAACAAATGAAAGCTTACAGATGAACTTATATAGTCCTTGAAGAACTCTATAATCACTTCCTCATCTAACCTCATCCTTTCAATGGTTTCTTCCTTAATATACTCTTTCTGCGAAGATGAGGAAACAACAAGAATATTATGACGGAGGATGAAAACAGAAAGAGAGTAATAACACACAAATGCAATCTACTTGTATCTCCACGGTCCCTAGAATCGCAAGACAACCTGTTGTAAGAGATGATCAACATAAACCATTGTTGCTTCTGTTAGGCAAGCCTCAACAAATCTCATAAATGATCTTTCTTCAATGTACCTGAATAAGCGCAAAGCAAAAATTATGAATTCAGTGAGCCTTAAATCATTAAAGACATCAAATGAAGTAAGCAAACATTTCAATAGCCATTATAAACTGCAATAATAGCAATTTGATTTCTCATTGCATTAATGATAAAGCACATAAATGACTATAATAACAACTGCAAAGATGATTATCCATAAGATGGATCCCACCTAAGTAGACCTTTGATGATCAAGTTGTAGTAACCTATTACCCTTCTAAGCAGAGAGGCTCAATCAAGGTAAATGCTACAAAGCATAGTCTTAAATTTGTCACTAATTTTAATGCCATCGAGTGAAGTTAAATGCTTAAGCATGTTCTGTTATGAATTAACAGAGTACCAAGGATAAAATAAGAATTTGCAAGAAACCTACAATCCTTTATGTAATGTTTGGTTAGATGTAATCAACCTTATAATACAAACAAATTTGTAATTGTGCTTTCATTACCTTGTTTGGTTATATGAGAGTATTGAAATAAGATAACTATTTTGCAATTATGATTACCACAAACTATATAATCACAATTGTATTATATTATCATTACATTATATTATCATTACATTACATTCAACCAAACATTATATTATAGTCATCTTTGTGAAGCTAAA
>JAKOGI010001206.1:157500-265000 GCA_029747015.1 Carnegiea gigantea
AATTAGCATTATACTATCAACTCGATCTTACTCTTGTTGTAGACTGCATTCTTTCAACATATGCATTCATTAAAGGATCCATAGCACCGCTCTCAGAGCAAACTTGAGCTAAAGTTTCATCCACTCCTAGGTTGATCAGATTGTCTTGGTGTTCTACCACCCAACCAGTTACCCATGTATAAGCAACAAATGTCAGAATTGTTAAGAAGGGCAGTTGCATCCAACTTCTGTGACAACTAAGGTTATTGATTAGTGTTGCCTTCGTCCCATGCATCCAAAATATTTTCATCGGCGTTAGTTTACAGATTCAGTGAACCTTTTCGGTAGCATTGGATAAGAGGATTCAAGAGCTTTAAGGAAGGAACTTAAGCGTGTATGTTTAAGCATCATATGACCCATCTACTTAAAGCACAACATAATAAGCTTTTTATTTCCGTATGCATTTGAAGAATATGATTATAGTCCTGATCCCTTCTATGGTGTCCTCTAAGATATCCAATATTGAGTATTCAAAATGACTTTATTTAAATCCTTTTGTTAGTTTTGTTTTTATTCTCGCTCTTTGATGAGTTATCCTTTGCCAAAATTCTTGCTTGATTCTCCGCACAGCAGATCCCCTCCCTTTTTTTATATATTTTTAAAAAAAGAAAAATAATGCACTTTGGACGATGAATATAAGCATTCTTGTCTCACAGTAGGCTTCAAAGTGGCACGTTAACTACTAACACATATTACATAATCCTATTCCATATGTACAGCCCTCACTGGGAAATTCCCTTAGACATAAAGTCGACCTCATATTAAAGTAGTTGTAGGAAATTACCTTTAATATCTCTATGTTTGTAAGTTCATTTGCCTTGTCACTAAGCAATCTAAGCATCTGAACAAATTGCTCCGTGTATATATTAACCAATAGTTGAAATATTTCATATCTGCCATCAACGAACACAGGTAACAAGCAACATAGAGGAGTCACAAGATATAGGAATTCATGTGCAACGTGAACCACATAATAATAGAGTATAAGCCTGTAAATAGAGTATAAGCCTGTCAGTGCTCGAAGAAAAGTTAGTAAGAAATAAAATAAGGGGAAAAAGTAATTGTGTATGTTATTAATAGGCATGTTAAGCAATCACAGCAAAATTCAATGCTAACCAGGCTTTCAATAGGGCTACGTTTCGGCTACTTTTCGCTCATGTTTCCACTGTGCGACAGTCAAGTCCACGACTCAACTTAGCCTACTAAATGCCCAAGTAGAGGTTACAATCATATCAACAAGAACACACAAAGACAATGAGACAATTCCAACAAACCAATGCTCTTTTATTGATAACGGGACTTGGATACAACACACCTTGACTCGAGTGTTCCCTTAAATTCTCGGGTTACTCTTTGCCAAAGCCAACTCTGTGTGACTTTCCTCCATTCCAATCCCCAAGGGAAGGTGTGGCTATTTATCGAGAAAATGGGCGGGGACAACCCCCATGACCTAGGCAAGGTTCATGTCATTTCGCCAAGCAATGCGTCTATTGCCAAGCATTGCGTCCTTCCGCAAAGCCTTGCACCCATTTACTCTGAGAGTCGTGTCTTGTCCTCTTTGAAACGCCACTAGTGAGAAGATGTGTATTTTCACAAATCCAACCGCTGAGTAACTGCCATGTCCCAAATAACATGCCTTTTCGGACAACCCTATCCCACGGCTGCCAGCAGAAGGCGCCTGCCTGGACAAGACGCTTGTCTAGGCTGGGGCACCTAGAAACGGGCACCCCTGTTGGGCAACGCACCTATCCAGGACAAGGCGCCCAGTGAGCAGACATATCCCCTGGACAACATCTGTTCACGCTAGTGCCTGTCCCAGTGAGGCAGCTTGCCCAACTGCTCAATTGGAGCTTCGGTTGTCTAGTTGGGGGCTCACCATGAGCTGCCCAGCTAGCTCACTGTTAGCTTTCTCAGCTAAGTGTCACACCTACCTGAGTCATGTTTAGCTCGTTTAGCTAAGTCCACACTTAACCGAGCTAGTTTAAGCCTACATGAGGCTTAGCTACGACTTGTCATGCCATAGCTTACCAAAACCATCGGTATAGCTTACGGAACCATCCGTGAGCTAAGTCCAACCACACGTGAGCATAGACAAAGGGTCACCACCCTCATCTTTCCAAGCAATCCAACTCGGGTATGCCACGTACATGCCTTGATCCACCCTAAGAGTACATCTAGCATAATTCGCACCACCACGGTTCTAGATGTTATCGCACAACACCTGGAATATAGGCATGCCCAGCACCACCATGGTGCTTGGTTTCGTTACACAACATCATTAGTCATTTATTCATGCCACAGGACACTCGGTTGCCACCCGTTGTCCGATCAAGGATTCCACCTTAACATTGTTACGCATGACCCAGTCACGACCAAGGGATTGTCCTATGTGACCCCGTCACGACCAAGGGAGTTTCCCAATCGTATTGGCAAGTTGGTCGCATGAGTGACTATGGGGCAATTCAACCCTGTACTTGTCAAAACCGCATTAAGACAAGCTAAGTGGCATGCTGAACCAAGATCGATTGGCGAGGGGTCTTACAAACCACCCCCACTAGAAGAACTTGACACCCTTGTCAAGTAATCCTGAATGTGCTCCTCAAATTTCCATAGGCTCACATCCCTTTTCCATGTAGCCTCATCCTCATATTGTCCCTTCTATTAGAATAAATACTCAACACTTCGGTTTTTCTTACTTTGGCCCTTCACTCTTCTATTGAGGATCCTTTCCACGTCCTTGTCAAGTTGCTTACAAACCGTGAGAGGATTTCTTTTCGTAGGTTGATGAACTCCTTCCAAATCTAGGAAATAGGGCTTAAGGAAACTCACATGGAAAGTAGGCTGTATCTTTAACTATTTGGGCAACTCAAGATGATAGGCCACCCAACCTACCCTTTCAAAAAATTTAAATGGTCCATCATATCTCGGGATCAAAAACCTTTGTGCATTATTACTGCTGATCCGTTTTCAAATCTAGGGAATAACTTTGAGAAAACTTGATCTCCCATATCAAACTCAGGGTCTGCACACTTCTCCATGCGGCGAGCAACCTTTTCTAGGATATCCTTTGCTTCCTCCATCATACCTATTCAAAACAAAGTAGTGTGCACCCGGGCAAACATCGTCCCTATACTGTTTGGCAACTGCATGTGGAGTTAGCGATTGTCATCCCATGGCCAACTCAAAAGGACTATAAGTAGTAGCACTGCTCTTCAGCAAATTGTAGTTGGGCGATATCTAAGAGTTTGATCTAATTCTTTTGTGAAGCCATCACATAGTGACGCAAAGACTCCTTAAGTACAAGTTAATCCTCTCCTTTTAGCCGCTAGTCTGGGGATGGTTAGCCATGTAAAACCTCAACTTGGATCCCTTCAAGTTGAAAAGTACTGTCCAAAACTGACCTGTTAAGCGAGTGTCATGATCAATAACAATGTCTTCGGGCAAGCTGAAGTACTTGGCCATGTGATTGTGAAACAACTTAGCTGTTTCCTCAGCAGGACAAGCACCTGGTGCTGCTACAAACATCGGATACTTGGAGAAATGATCAATGACAACCATGATCGACTTACACCCATTCGCACTTGGGAATCTCGAGATGAAGTCCATAGAGGCTGATTGGCAAGGCCTCTCTGGAGTCGGCAGAGAATGTGGGAGTCCCACCTCCTTCCTCCCCTGGGTCCTGTCAAGTTGACAAAACATGCTGCACTTTATATAGGCCTTGACTTCCTGTTCCATCTTAGGTCAGTAATAGCTTTTAGGCAACAATGCTAAGGTTCTTTTCCTCACTGGATGACTAGCCTATTTGGCATTGTAAACTTCTCGCACAAGTTGATGTCGCAGTTATCCAACAGGCACATAGAGTCTCCAACCCTGTGCAACTAGCAAGTCATTTTCTAACCAATACCGTCGCACGGTACCGTCAAGCACTTGTTGTCGCAAACACTAGTATGCTGCATCATCCTTGGACTGCTCCAGCACCCTAGCTATAAAGTCAGTCTCAACTCTAGACAACGAGGCTAACATAGTTGTCACCGAAGCCACCATTTTTCGACTAATGGCATCCAGGGCCATGTTATGCCTCCCAGGTTTATGCTTCCACACGAAGTGATATTCCTGGAGAAATTATTGTCAACAAACTTGCTTAGGAGATAACTTTTTCTGGGTTTGAAAGTAAGTGTTGGCCACATTGTCCGTTTTCACAATGAACTTTGAATCTAGTAAGTAATGTCTCCATACCCATAAACAATGAACTATGGCCAACATTTCCTTCTCATGGGTTGAATATCTCAATTCAGCCCCAAGAAGCTTTCTTCCTTTGAAGGCAATAGGGTGTGCTTCTTGTACCGACACCCCATCGGTCGCTTTACCAGAGGTGTTGGTACGCACTTTGAAGGACTTATTGAATTCTGGTAATCGTAAGATTGGTTTTGAGGCCACCGCGGCCTTGTATTCCTCAAATTCCACTTGACACAGGACATCTCATGTCCACTTTTGATTCTTTTCAAGAGATTAGTCAAGGAGGCCACCTTCCTAGAGTACCCTTGAATGAATTTCCGATAGTAGTTAGCCAACCCAAGGAAAGATCTTAACTTAGAAATTGATTTTGGTCTAGGCCAATCCAAGATTGCCTTGACCTTTCTTTCATCCATTCTCCCAAGACCCTTACTAATCTTGTGTTCGAGAAATATTGTCTCAATTTGTGCAAATTCGCACATTTCCTTTTTAATATACAACTTATGTTGTTTCAGTTTCGGGAAGATTTTCCTTAAGTGGTTAATGTTTCAGTTTCTAGAAGATTTTCCTTAAGTGGTTAATGTGATCCTCAAGTGTTTGAGAATATATTACAATATCATCAAGATAAACTACATAGAAATCACCAAGGTTCTCATAAAGAACATTGTTCATTAAATTAAAAAAAATGGTCGGGGCATTAGGAGCCCAAAAGGCATTACTAGAAACTCGTAAGAACCGTACCAAGTCACACAGGTCATTTTGGGCTCATCCCCCTCGGCAATGCTTACTTGCCAATACCCTGATCGCATGGCTAACTTAGTAAAGAAGGAGCCCTTAGACAGACGATCAAACAAATCATCGGTTCTCGGGATGCGGTACTTATTTTTTATGGTTACATAATTCAGGGCACGATAATTAATACACATGCGAAGGGAACCATCTGTCTTCCTTTGGAGCAAGACTGGTGCACCGTAGGGTGCTTTGGAAGGTTGGATGAAGTTGACCTCTAACAACCCACTACGTTGCTTCCTAAGCTCTGTGAGTTCGGTAGGTGGCATCCTGTAAGGGGCTTAGGAAGCAGGTCTAGCACAAATTCAATGGCATGATCTAGGGCCCATCGTTGTGTTAACTACTTGGGCAATTCTGCTGGCATCATGTCTTTGAATTCCTCAAGCACCACAGCCACCTCATCTGGTATGTCAATAGTCTGCCCGGGTTTGTTCTCCACCAAAACCACAACAAAGGTCGTCTCTCCTCTTCGAGCACGCTTCTTCATCTACATGGCTGACAAGAAGAGACCCTTCTCCTGCTTGTCTAAGGGGATGGCTTTCACAAAACAGGGGGATCATTCATCCCCAATCAAAATCCCACCAAGGTGAGGCATCACCAACACCTTAGCTTTTCTTAGGAACTCATTCCCAAGAATGACTTCAAAGTCATCTAGTGTGACAGCTAGGAAACCCATGTTTCCCGTCCAACTATCAACCCCTAGCGTAGCATCTCTAGCCACACCATATGAACCTGATGCTTGGCGTTCACAATTTTTATCATAGATTCGAAAGAAGAAAGCTGTAAGCCAAATCTCTTAGTTGGCTCTATCCGGATGAAATTATGAGTGGCTTTGGAATTCACCAAAGCCATCACAGCCTTACCGTTGATGCTACAATGGATATACATCAGACCCTTGCAAAACTCGGTCTTCTCGACCTTGTCCACTATGATGTTAAGCTATTGCATATGGTTAACCCTTACCAGGATGATATCCTAGTTGGGTGCACCTTCGTCGCAAAGCAACTTGGTGTTTCTTTGGGTAGTCCTGAGCCAAGTGAGGACCATGGCAAACAAAGCAACCGTCATTTTGACGGGGTTTCTTTTTAGGATAGTTCACCAACTTCCCCTTGCCCATATCGTTCCCAGTATTGGACTTATCCAATTTCATCTTTTTATTTTTCTCGGTACTAGGCTTCTTACCCGTGTCCCCTTAATCTTTATCTTGTCTTATGGGGTTTGAAGTCCACAAGAGACCTGGCTACAGCAACGGCCGAAGGTAAGTCGAACACTTTTTGCCTACGCAACTCACTTTGCGCCCAAGGCTTTAGACCACTTACAAAGTTGAAATGTTTCTTTTCATCAGACATACCTTTAATATCCAGCAAAAGTGAAGAGATCATCTTCACATAGTTGCGAACCGTTCCGGTTTGCTTCAAACCTTTCATCTTGTCCTGAGCAACCCACGAGGCATGATAAGGAAGGAATTGATTTCTCATCTCCCTCTTCATCCCCTCCAAAGTGGAGATTACATCACAGCCCAATTCTTTGTCATCTTTGAACTGCGTCCTCCACTATATCTTAGTGTCACCGCTAAGAAACATGGTGACGACAACCACCGCCCCTCTCACCGACATGGGCTGTCTGGAAATATTACTCAAGATCCCAGATAAAATTCTCAAGGGCCTTCACGTCCCTTGAACCTTCAAAAGGTTTTCGGTGGGGATCTTGAATCGCACTCGATTTTCCCCTGATCCACTTGTCCTTGAAATTCTCAAGGGCCTTCGCGCCCCTTGCTTAAGGCCTCAAGTTTGTCCTTGAAATTTCTTACATAAAGAGAATCGTCAAGGTTACTACCTGCTTTTGGGGGTCCCTTGTCCTTCTCTAACAAGGTCACTAACATCTTGTTCATCTCTTGAACTTGGCCAGTAAGTGTGGCCAAACTGCCAAGGATGTAAATCCCAACATCATTTCAAGTTCGTCAGTCACTCCCGGAAGTTCCGCAATTCTAGAGAAGCGAGTTGTACCTTTTTTTTTAAAAAAAAAGTAGACTGCTGAAAAATTTCCCCGCGACAGTTGGCATCAGAGTCCAGTTTGGCTCTACATTTTTTTTTAAATGTCACACAAAGTGACAAAGACTTCGACTTGCCTCTCTAACACTGAGGAACTTTTGGGTGTAACCAATGAACTGGAAGTGGCACTAGGATATACTATCTTCCTTGGCGATTTGGCCCCACTTACTGGCCAAGTTCCAGAGATGAACAAAATGTTAGTGACCTTGTTAGAGAAGGACAAGGGGCCCCCAAGATCGAATAGTAATGTTGAGGATTCTCCTTATGTGAGAAATCTCAAGGATGAACTTGAAGCCTTGAGGGAGAAGGTTGAAAGCATACCAGAGGTGAATTGAGTGCGATTTAAGATCCTCGACCCGGAACCTTTTGACGGTTCAAGGGATGTGAAGGCCGTTGAAAATTTTATGTAGGATCTTGAGCAATATTTCCAGGCAGCCGATGTCGGTGAGAGGGACAAGGTAGTTGTCGCCACCATGTTTCTCAGCGGTGACGCTAAGATGTGGTGAAGGACGCAGTCCGAAGATGACAAAGAATAAAGCCATGATGCAATCCCCACTTGGAAGGAGATGAAGGAGATGAGAAATCAATTCCTTTCTCATCATGCCTCATGGGTTGCTCGGGACAAGGTGAAGGATTTGAAGCAAACCAGAACGCTTCGCTGCCATGGGAAGACATTCTCTTCACTTTTGCTGGATATTAAAGGTATGTCTGACGAAGATAAACTTTTCAACTTTGTAAGTGGTCTTAAGTCTTGGGTGCGAAATGAGTTGCGTAGCCAGAAAGTGTTAGACTTACCTTCGGCAATTGCTGCGACTGAGTCTCTTGCGGACTTCAAAACCCCACTAGAAAATACGAAGATTCAGGGGGCCAAGGGTGGGAAACCTAGGCCCAAGAAAAATAAAAAGAGGAAATTAGACAAGTCTAATGCTAGGAAGAACAAGGGCAAGGGGAAGTCGGAGAACTATCCTAATAAGAAACCCTCCAAAATGACGGTTGCTTTATTTGTCGTGGTCCTCACTTGGCTCGGGACTGCCCAAAGAAACACCAAGTTGCTTCCATGGTAGAACGAAGCAACGAAGGTGAACCCAACCAGGATATCATCTTGATAAGGGTTAACCCTATGCAATGGCTTAACACCATAGTGGACGAGGCCGAGAAGACCGAGTTTTGCAAGGGTCTGATGTATATCCATCGTAGCGTGAACGGTAATGTTGTGATGGCTTTGGTGGATTCTAGAGCCACTCATAATTTCACTCGGATAGAGACGGCTAAGAAATTTGGCTTACACCTTTCTCCTTTCAACTCTATAATGAAAACTGTGAACGCAGAGGCATTGAGTTCACACGGGGAAGCTAAAGGTGCTACCCTATGGGTCGACTGCTGGATGAGAGATGTGGACTTTATTGTGAACCCCTTGGATGATTTTGAAGTCATCCTTGGGAATAAGTTCCTAAAGCAGGCCAAGGTGTCAATGATTCCCCACCCTGGAGGAATCTTTATTAGAAACAAGAAGTCCCCATGCTTTTTAAAAGCAACCCCCTTGAGTTAGTGAGAGTTACCAAGGGTATGTGCCTAGAATTTATGTGTAATCTAGATAAGGTTTCGATGTACTCCTTGTAAATGCCATTTGGGTTAATGCCCCGGCCACATTCTAAAATTGAATAAACGATGTTCTTTATGAGCACCTTGGTGCTTTCTGCATAGCTTATCTTGATGATATTGTGATATATTCTCAAACACTTGAGGATCACATCAACTACTTGAGGAAAGTCTTCCAGAAACTAAAACAACATGAGTTGTACATTAAAAAGGAAAAGTGCAAATTTGCACAAACTCAAATAATGTTTCTCAAACACAAGATTACTAAGGGTCCTGTGTGAATGGATGAAAGAAAGTTGAAGGCAATCTTGTTTTGGCCTACACCAAAATCAGTTTCTAAGTTAAAATCTTTCCTTGCGTTGGCTAGCTACTATCGAAAATTCATTCCAGGGTACTATAGGAAGGTGGCCCCCTTGGTTGATCTCTTGAAAAAGATCAAAAGTGGACATGGGACCCTTGTCAAGAGCCATTTGAGGAACTTCAGGCCATAGTGGCCTTGGAACCTGTGTTACGATGACCAGAATTCGATAAGTCTTTTGAAGTGCATACCGATGCATCTGAGGGACATCCTATTGCCTTTGAAGGAAGGAAGCTTCATGGGGCCTAATTGAGATATGAGACCCATGAGAAAGAAATGTTGGCCGAGTCCATTGTCTATAGCTATGGAGACATTACTTACTAGGTTCAAAGTTCGTTGTGAAAATAGACAATGTGGCCAGCACTTACTTTCAAACCCAGAAAAACTTATCTCCTAAGCAAACTTATTGGCAAGAATTTCTCCAGGAATATGACTTTGTGTCGGAGCATAAACCTGGGAGGCATAACTTGGTCCTGAATGCTATTAGTTGAAAAATGGTAGCTTTGGTAGTAGCTTCGTTGTCCGAAATTGAGACAGACTTCACAGCCAAGGGATGCAACCGCTAACTCCATATGACATTGCCAAACAGAATAGGGACAGTGTTTTCCCAGTGCACACCGCTTTGTTTTAAATAGGCAAGAAATGTTGAAGAAAGCAAATGATAGCCTAGAAAAGGTTGCTCGCCGCATGAAGAAGTATGCAGACCTCAAGAGGAGGCCTATTGTGTTTGATATAGGAGATCAAGTTTTTCTAAAACTTACTCCCCAAATATAGAAACGGATCAGTGGTAAGACTGCATAGCGGCCTTTGATCCCGAGATATGATGGACCATTTAAGGTTCTTCAAAGGATAGGTCAGGTGGCTTATCGCCTTGACTTTCCAGAACGGTTAAATGTACACCCTACTTTCCATGTGAGTTTCCTCAAGCACTATTTCCATGATTTGAAAGGACTTTGTCCACCTATGCGAAGGAATCCTCCCACGATCCATAAGAAATTTGACAAGGATGTGGAAAGGATCCTTAATAGAAGGGTGAAGGGCCAAAGTAAGAAAAACCAGAGGGTTGAGTATTTACTCCAATGGAAGAGATAATTTGAGGCTGAGGCTACATGGGAAAGGGATGTGAACCTATGGCAATTTGAGGAGCATATTCGGGATTACTTGATGAGGGCATCAAGTTCTTCTAGTGGGGGTGCTTTGTAAGACCCCAAGCTAGTCAATCGTGGCTTGGCATGCCACTTGCCTTGTCTTGACAGGGTCTTGACAAGTATGGGGTTGGATTCCTAGGGCATGAATAAATGACTAACGGTTCTATGCGACGACAGCAAGCACCATGGTGGTGCTAGGCATGCCTATAGCCCGGGTGTTGTTTGACAACATCTAGCACCATGGTGGTGCGAATTATGCTAGATGTACTCTTACGGTGGACCAAGGCACGTACATGGCATCCCCGAGTTGGATTCCTCGGAAAAACGAGGGTGGTGACCCTTTGTCTATGCCCACGTGTGGTTGGACTTAGCTTAAGGATAGTTCCGTTAGCTATACCGATGGTTTCGGTAAGCTATGGCATGGCAAGTTGTAGCTAAGCCTCATGTAGGCTTAAACTAGCTCGACTAAGTGTGGACTTAGCCAAACGAGCTAAATAGGACTCAGGTAGGTGTGGCACTTAGCTGGGGAAGCTAACAATGAGCTAGCTGGGTAGCTCATGCTGAGCTCCCAACTAGATAGCCAAAGCTCCAGTTGGGCAGTTCAGCAAGCTGCCTCGCTGGTATGCGCCTAGTTGGACAGGAGCCAGCGTGAACAGACACTGTCGAGGGGACGCGTCTGCTCGCTGGGCATCCTCTCCTAGACAAGTGCCTTGCCCAGCAGACGCACCTATTCCCAAGTACCCTAGCATGGACAGGTGCCTCCCAGGCAGGCGCCTCCTACTAGCAACGGCTATCTGAAGAGGCACGCTGGTTGGAACATGGCGGTTACTCAGCGGTTGAATATGTCAAAAGACACATCTTCTCACTGGTGGCATTTCAAAGGGACAAGACATGACTCTTGGAGTGAACGGATGCAAGGCTTTGCGGAAGGATGCAACGCTTGGCAAACGGACACGTTGCTTGGTGGAAAGGCACGAATCCTGCCCAGGCAATGGGGGTTGTCCTTGGTCACATTTTCAGTAAATAGCCACGCCTCCCCCTTGGGGTTGGCATGTCCAAAAACACAAAGAGTTGTCGTGTACTTGACTACGTGTAACCCGATAATTTAAGAGATCACTCGAGTCAAGGTGTCTTGTACGCAAAGTTCAGTTGTCAATAAAAGATCGTTGGTTTGTCGGAATTGCCTCATCGTCTTTGTGTGTGATTGTTAATTTTGTTGTAACCTCTACTTGGGTATTTAGTAGGTTGAGTTGAGTCATGGACTTAGTATGAGGTACAAAAGAATGACAAGAAATTAAGGAAATATTATTAATTAGCAACGTAACACAAACCTTGGAGGAAAACAAGGAGCAACGTAGTCATAAATATCTGCAAGCTCTTCTCCGATCTAAACGACCAACAATGGGAAGCCAATAGTAGCTCGTATAAAAGCTAGTAATCAGCAAAGGCATTGTCCTGCTGCTATATGAGAGTAATCTCATCTATGCAATGCAAGATGACAGTATCACGATATGTAGAATGCTTGCCTCCGGCAGTTAGAGGAATTCTGAAGAACGCCTCACTGCAATAGCATAGTCTAAAGTGGTCCTCTTGGTGTACAATGGGCATAAAAGCAAAATTGGTCTAATTTTATCTTCTTTTTTTTTAGGGGCAATATTAGAGGATATCCTTTAATCTTGTCTTTATTGTCACAATATATTCTTCTGATTTGTAAATACATGTAACTTTTAAAATCAAACCACTAAATAGATGTTGTATCAAGATTTCCCTCGTCTCCCCTATTGTATCCCAGACGCTCCTCTATAGTTCATTTCTATATTATTATAGGTCGCTGGACAAGTCATTTTTCTTACCCAAAAAAAGGAAGGGAAAAGAACTTTGAAGTCACTTTTCCTCCTTCTAGGGAGGCATGAAGGCATATTCTGCATAGTAAGGTCGTTTTTTTAATTTATTGCAATAGGTATATCTAGATCCTATTATTATACAAGTATTAATATAAGGCACAAAGAACAAGCAAAGATTTTTTGACATACCGTTCGAGCTTCAGCCAGAGCTGCTTTGTGGTCTTGAGAAACAAGCTGTTTCAGAGATTATAGTTAGAAAGCCATAATTAATGGACAAGGCAATGCACTTCAGCTCATTTCCTTGGTAAGAGTACTAATTTAGCTACATATTAGATGATGCATTTGCTAAATTATGACTCTCAATGAGATAAAATGAGCATTAAACATAATAAGGGCTGAAATAAATACAATAAATTTGTATCAACACTTATTTAGCTGCCAACCGTAATATTTGCCAAACCACAACTAATGTAAATTTATCTTGAACTTTCCTTACCAAATATCAGATCTTTTTGTATAGTTCCTTCATTCCTTTTGTGATCAACATAATGTAGAGTTCATTCCTTTTCACCATGTCATGCTGTCATCATGACTTTGACAACTGGACTAGACTTCAACCAACTTCAATTAATCTCAAACAACTTCACCTATTTCTCAACTCATATTTTTCAACGAAAAGAACATGCCCTTAAACATGCAAAATTACATTTCAAAGTACCATCAATTATTTAGGAGGAAATCATTTTTCTAAAAGGAAATAAAGCAAATTAAAACCCATTAGGGATTTCGAGGTGTCAGAGTACTAACACCCATAAAGGTCTTATCCGTGTGCATAAAGGGTTTGATATCTTAATATTTGGAACCTAAAAATATCATGAATTTATGTGCTGAATCCCATCAAAAAATTATAGAACTCTTCTCATGGTACGTTTTGCATTGATCTCTTGCCATGCAGGTATACTTGGGCAAGGGATCTAAGTCATTCAATCCATCTCACCAGGTAAAATAACATGTAAGCATTAATTTACTATCTCGCAAACTCATGTCACTTGGACTGTTCATTCAACTGTAGCATACAAGTATTGAACAAATTAAAGGTATGTCCCTTTCAATAAAGACTAGAAATCTTCGAACCTTTTTCAAACAATTAAGTCAAACACCTGTAGACATATCTATGTCAGATACTTGTATTAGAGTTCAAGTAACATAGCCTTCAACCACAGACTAATTCCCCTTTTGATTTCACATATCGTTCAGGCTCTTCCTTGACAAAGTCACACTTTCAGCTCTCTAACGATTGCTTTAAAATTACGCTTCTGTAGGAGTAATAATTAAGTTGTTGATTATCAAGGAAATACCCATAAAGTTGCATTATTCCGTCCAAATTTAGGCATTTTGTATCTAGTTTGGCAACAACCCATTAGTGTAAGCTGTGTTTCTCTTTAGACCAAAGGAGGACATTTAATATGTAATATGCTACTACTTGTAGTTATCATCTGTCAACAAACAATGTAATATTTTAGTTCTAGATCTATGAGTATAATTGAGATATTATTCAAGATTGTTTCCCATGGTTTGTTATGAAATCAGAAAGAGGATAGTCTAATTGTCAAAGCTTAACTACCATGTTGAAAAGCATGATGGTCAGGCGGGAGTGAACGGTTTTGACTGAACTCTCTTGTAAAGTTAGTACCTTATTTTATAAGAAACTATATGTCAACCCTATATATATATATATATATATATATATATATATATATATATATATATATATATATATCATAAAAACGGGAAAACATAACTGAAAGATACAACAGTATCTCAATTTGAAAAATAAGATTCTTATCCTAATACTACTATCCCAAAAAATTATAGACTATAACATTAAAAATATGGGAAAATAATTCTCCAAAAAGGAGGATATGGGACTAAGCTTGGTAAAATCTGCTTAAGAATATCACTATTTAGAATGATGCAAAGTATAGCAAAAAAAAACCAACCTCATTAAGGAGGTTGTTAAAGCGCTCCTCAACACTTTTTCTTATTGCATCGTAGCATTTATCCTTGTAGCCTTTTCCCTGAGCCTTCATCTTTTGTTGCAAAAGATTCTTGGAAGAAGCTATTGTTGTGGCTATCTTTCCATCCCTAAAAATAAAATAAAAACAACAATTACGTCAATACTCTTGTATAATTGCATATTTACATTGTTCCCACGGAAAAGTAACTCTACAAACAAAGATCGTAACACAAAAAACAAAAAACAAAAAGCAAAAAAAAAAAAAAAAACTTCTTTAGATTTTGTAGAAGTTGCTCAACATAATATATATGACATGAACAGCATGCATCATAAAGTAAACGTGAGTCGAAACGTTAACGCATTTAATTATTTGGTTAAAAGCCATAATCTATCTAATAAGTGGCTCACGTTAAGAATTGAAAATTCTTGACATGAAAAATCCGATGGTAAATGCATACTTGCTTAACATATCTTGGTGGGACTAAGCTAATTGCATTATTTACTTTGTAGGGATTTTGGTATCGCCCTCTAACAGTGTCAACCTTCTTGACCCCATATGCAGTGCCGATTCCAGTGACGGCGTAGGTCGTGTGGCATGCAAATTCACTGTGTTAGCAAATAGGCAAGGTCAAATTATATTCTTGTTTGACACAAAATTATAAAGTACCGACCAATCAACATATTGGAAGAGAGTGTCCAATAACATTGACTTCTCCGTAATTGTCGCGACAAAATTCTAATATCGCATTTTATCCGATTAAATCCCACTAAAGACAACACCTTATGTCTTGAGTTTGCAGTGTAGTTGATATTACTTATTTCAAGTTTCTTAAATTTTGATGTGAAATTAGCCACTATTGCTTTTAGTTTGATAAAGGAAAAACTGTACCTTAAATTTCTGCCAAACCCCTAATAGTGCCCTTCTTCCTATATTCATTTTTCCATATTAATGATTTCGTACTTGGCACTATTGATTTCAAATTATTTGTTGCCAATAGTATTATTTTTGAATGTTTCTTTTATTTAGCGAGAAGGGGAACATAGCAAATGTTGAACTAATGGATACAAAGACATCAATAGTCAAAATTTTAGTATTGAAAGAGAAATTCCAGTGCATAGAATTCAAATTGCTTGTTCTTACTTTGCATTTCGACGAGCTGCTCCAATTGATGCAATCGCGTCTTCTCCCTCAGCTTCTGCAACTTCCTCAGCAATTTGTTGATCAAGGATCTCTTGCATTTCAACAACTCTACAACAATAATAAAAACATTAATTAAAAAAATTGATAATAATAATAAGGCACAAGGTCTTGTGCCAAATCATGGTTTAACGTTAACATCTAACATGTAATGAAAGTAAGATGCTAAAGAATAACAGTTGAGGTGCTATTTGAGCCATAACTTCATTTATTAATGTATGCATTAGTGACATCCCTCTGAATCGCTGATATATAAAAGCAGAGATTGAACACTAGGCCATTATGTAACGAAATTAAATTTGACATTGTATGTAGTAATATAGATGAATTTTAAAGTTGGTTTTCCAAATCAAGGCATAATCCCTAAGACTAGAGCAAAATTTAGAAATTTGAAGCCATCTAAGTATAAAGCAGATTTAACTCATATATGAAGTAATTATATAACGATGGCAAAGTAGCTAAACTAATAAGGATCTCTACATACCTAATTCGCGAAGTGTTGGACTCAAGGCATGAGACAACCATAAAGGGTGCGAGCCAAGTAAGCATAATAAGTGGACGGTTTCAGCTACCTCAAAAAACCTAGTTCTTTGAATATCCATCTAATATAAAAAGGAGACCAGTCTAAGAGAAAGCAAATCAGAAAAAGAATGAGGGTTCTCTAATAAGAGTTTTCCGCACCAAAACTCTATAGCTCTTAAGCTGTGGGATTGTGAATGTTCTCTATATAGTGAATTCCTTTCTCAACTAATGATTCAAAGCCAAAGTTCAATCGTCATCTACTGCATGATTAAGCAAATTCGTTATATTAATTCCTTCATTGGTATCAGAGCTAATGGGCTTATTTCTTAGTTGGATCTTCTCTTATATTGCATGGCCTAAACATGTTAATGGTCGTATGCTTATTTTCGTTCTTTGTGTTGCTGCTTAACAAACTCAAAACTTCATGCTATTATTTCATGAGCAATTTCTTGATAATTTTTTGTGAAATTTTGGATTCTAGTATAGCATGAAGAGAGCTTTAATTTGATTTATTATATGTGTATTTTGGCTGAGCATTTTGTGCGCAGTTGCGAATTGAAGATCTAGGGTTCTTCGCTTAGGAAACCCTAAAATCCATTCTTGAATCATTGATTTCGTTCAAGTTTCATTCAAATTGATATATATACTAGCTTACCCATTCGACTTCGACCAAACCCCTTAACTCATTGTTCGATTTTACCGAAAATTTGCCCCAATTTTGGCAAAGAAGCATCTGCCAATTCTAGGGCTTTGCTCTAGTGACTAACCTGAAATTCCGATCTCTTTTGGGTCATTATTTTTCAAAATTGATTTGTGCATTTTATTATTGAAGTGTTTTTGAGTAAAAGCTCCCAAAAGATCACTCCATTCTACAAAAAATTGGCCCCCAATTTTGCAAAAAAAACCGCCAATGGAAACTGAGGTTCCAATTGAAAATATGCAATGTGATTTTGGTCTGTTTTAGCCATTACTTCCTACAATTGGCTTGTCTACCCATAAAATTCCAAGAATAAGCCCTCTATTCCTATAGTGATTAAGCCATTGAGTTCTGTGGTTAGGGTTCATAATTTTAGGAATCGATTTTGATTCTCTTTGTCACTATTGCTTGCAATTGATTAGTGATTTTTGTTAACAATGAAATTCTGAGAAAAATCCCCCCAAAATCTACCACCAATTTGTCTGAGCTTGGTCGGATCTTAGCGAAACTATCACCGAAGATGTGCAGTAGCATTTCGGCCATTGAGACTCTAGTTTGGGTTGTTTTGCCCCGTTTTTCGCAAATTGATGGTCCAAATCAGTCCTAAAACAAATTTTGGACGAATTCCAGTGATTTGATTGGATCAATTTGAGTGAAATATGGTGTTTTTGGCGTCTAGTTGGGCGACAGATTTCCATGACCCATTTCTTGTGCTGTACGGCTTGCGAGGTGGCTAGAGCATGGGGGTGAGCCCCATCATGCGCAAGGCACATGATAGCCATTGTTTGACTTCTTTTTTTAAAAAAAAAAATTCTTTTTTCTGAAAATTTTGGGCATATAGTTGGCCAGAAGGGTTGATTAGCTAATATAGGGTTGGCTACGTATTAAATTTTTGAGAAAGTATGTGGGCATATGAAATTAGGTAGCTTGATTAGAATTTTTTGTGAAATTTCTCAAATATTCTCTTTTTGTGAGTATATACTTATGATGCTTGATATCATTGTTTTGAGAATGAAACATCATGTGATTCTTGGAGAATCTTTTATTTTTAGATATTTCATTCTTACTGAATTTCATTAGAGATATAAGCATATTTGTTTGATATCATTGAGATCAATTTAAATGAAATATTATGTGAAATCTCTATGATTATTTTGGCTCATTTGATATATAATAAGGGCCTGTTCTTTTCATTAGGAACTATGAGTTGATAAATGGATGAAATTGATTGGGATTGGTTGAAGTAGGTTGAAGTAGGTTGAAGTGGGTTGAAGTTGATTGAAGTGGGTTGAAGTTGGTTGAAGTTAGTATTTTTTCATTGAAGTTCGTGAAGTGGATTAACATTGATCAAAGTTGGTTGAGGTTACTAAATTTGAATTTACCAACAAAAAGAACAGGGCCTAAGTATATATGTTTGATTGAAATTCATGAAAAGTATGTTGCATACTATGAAAATATGTTTCATATATTGGAACCTCTAAATTGCATATCAAATTTATATATGTACCCTCCCTAAATAAGAGGTGTGAGGACATTGAAATTTCTCAAAAAAAAAATATTTTTTGAGAATCTTGTTAAAGATGCAAATTATGCCAAAAATGATTAAATTTATCTTCATATATTTATCGATATATGTTGGATTTTCTTAAAATATTCTTGAGGTTGGCATATCCCCTTTGATTAGAAATTTGAGAATTGCTTTTAGAATATTTCAATTTGTGATGAGTGCTCTGGTAACTGTAATAAAACGATAAAGTCAATTGCAGTAAAACATTCATCCCTATGATGATGCTTGCGAACTATATGTGAACTTTCGACTTTAGGGTCTATGTTGGTATATATTAACTCTGTCTTTTATTGCCAAGTTATATGGCTACATGTATGCTAAAATATTAGACGTATTGTGCTTTTATATTGATTGCAAAACTTTTGTATTCTACAAGCATCATGCCAGCTGCTGCAAATTGCTAGACTTAGATCTCTCACTATCAAGTTTGAAAATTATAAAAAGAGCACATATGCCTCTATGAGGGAGCACTTGAGGCACATGTCAAACATGATTAGTGAATTGGCTGGAATGGGTTGTGAATTGACTTATGAGTAATAAGTTCATGCCAAGATCTATTCATTGTCTAATGATTGGGGTCATATTAAAATGGTTTCATCACTAATTAAGTACACTGTTACTCTCGAGGACATTAGGTGACGATTTGAGCTAGAGGAAGAGCGGCAAGAGGCCACTGAAATGGCAAGTGCAGAAGTGCACATATCAACCTCTAATTCAAAGAATGGCTCTAAAAGAAACGACCAAGGGAACTGCATGGACAAGGCTTTGTCAAATGAGGGAATTGATTACGTCTACAAGGCAAAGAAAAATGTGCAAGGAAGAAGGACTTAATGTAAGCTAAGTGCCTCAAATGTTACTAGATAGGTCCTCACCACGCTCGTGATTGCACTGAGCCTAAAAAGTTACTTAGCCATATCTACTAGTGACTTTTATGTTGCTAGTTATATTCTTCTTTCTAAAGCTAATCCTATGTGGATTGTAGGTTTAAGAATCTAGACCAAAGAGATAGGAACTAAGAAGCTTTACTGGGCTTCCAATGGGTTCGTACATGATTCCATAAGGACACATGTACAGACAACAACAATGTGGCTGTTGGAGGAATCGGAACATGCAAGCTAGCCCTGCATATCAGCCGATACCCTATCCCAGTGAAAACTTACTTGTGCCTAAGATTCATTGGAATGATGTTGCTACGTTGGTTTTACTTGACTATGTTCATCGCATTGAAGCCTAATTAGTTTTCTTTTAAGAACACCTTTAGTTTTGGTTTTACTTTATTAGAAATAGTTTGCTTGTAATGGATTGGATATTTGATCTATTAATACAAGTGTTTGTTTTTTTGTATTTATATAATTATGATGATGTGAAACGTTTACTTGTAATGCTAGACTAGGCCATATGGGTCAAAAGCATATATATGTAAAAGCTAGCAAAATAAGATTTGCTGGCAAAATAAGGGGACCGGCACACTTGTGAACATAGGTAGGAAAAACAACAAGAAAACAATTTAATTTTTTCGAAAGGTTACTAAGAGCCGATATCCATTATAGTAAATTCATTTGAACATTTATGATCTAATGAATGTGATACTAATGTGTAGAGCTTCTATATTTCATCACATTTCACTTGATTTGATCTTATTTATTTGACCCCAGATGAATCTGAAGCGATAAGTTGCTTTAGAAAACATATTGGCTTGGTTGAAAATAAAATAATCCCACGAGGTTAAGGCCTCAAAGACTAAATCATTACGAAATATTTGTTAGTATTATTTTGGTGGATATTATGATAAAAAGGGAATAGTTTATTAGTAACTATCCCTAAAAGTCTACAACAAAATGTTGTTATAGAGAAAGAAAATAGAATGCTTTTTCATATGGTAGGATCAATAATTACACAAAATTTATGAATCTTCTACTAAGGAGGTCTCGTTTTGTTACAATCTATAATCTTAAACTTACGCTTATAGTGTAAGTTGCTACCACTCTATATGAGTTATAGATTAGAGCCTAGCCTGAGAGTCTTTCAACCTTAGGGGTATATGACCCATGAATTCAACCCCTCCTATGGGCGTGCCAAAGGGAAGAGGAAGAACATCTTTATGGGATACTCTAACCTTGAAAGTTTCTTTTACTCATTGGGTTATAAGACAATGGGAGTGCAAGGAAAACTTAACCAATATATTCACATTCTAAAGAATGGATATCCAATGAAGGTGAGATAGATTAAAACTTATCTCTATTAACTCTCCAAACCAAATCGGATCCCTTCATTTGAGTGAGAGGATTTTAATTGATGATGAATAAGCTTATCATCAAGGTCCACCTTCATCATCAAGAGCAAATGAAAGTGATCACATTCTTGTTTCAAGTGGAAGCAAATTCTATTCTTGTTTTAACTGGGAGCAAGATGATTGGTCTTGTTATGAGTAAAGCTAGGTAACAGGTCAGGTCGGATCGGGTTCGTGTTCGTATCGAATTTAAATGGGTTGAGAATTCCTCAACTTGAATCTAACCCGTTTATTAAACGGGTTGAAAAACCTAGACCTGTACCCATTTAGTTTTTAAACGGGTTAACCCGCTTAACCCATTTAAGATAAACAGACCGTGTTCAGTCGCCTAATTACCAATTTACGCATTTAATATTTTCAACTAATACGTAATCACATAGTGTTAAAAGTTAAATTTACATATTATATTAAACAATTAATCTCTAGAACTCCTCCGATTCACCATAATTCACAATTTTTAAATTTCTGTATTCTGAATTATATAATAAAAAGGTAAATAGATAAATATCAAATGAAAAAATGAGCTGACTTATTTAACCCATTTAATTAAACGGATTAAATAGGTACTTTTTCGTGTCGAGAATCTCGACCTGAACCTAACCCATTTAATTAAATGGGTTAAATGTGTCAACCCATTTAATTAAACGGGTTGAAACATTATACCTAAATTCACTTAACCTCGTGTCAGTAATCATATCGGGTCAACATTTTCCAGCTCTAGTTCTGAGTGGGATTAAAATCGATCCAAAGAGGAACGATTTGAGATTGTCAGTAAGCATTCCTCCATGTCATTTGGGTAATGAGGTAAATGAACCTTTCACAGCACTCCTATAAATGGAAATAAGCAAAGATGCCCTTTCCAAAAGCCTTTTAAGGACAAGTGGATTAAGGCAATGGAAATAAAATGGATTAAATGAAGGCGAACAGTTAGTTAACCTTTTAAGGCACGCAGATCGATTCTTAAATTGTAAGGCTAATGGCACAGTTGGCATTAGGCACAACTTGTTGTAAAAGGATATACACAATAGGATAGGATCAACTATAAAGAGTTTTTCCCTCTTATTGTGTACTTTATCCTAATTTCATCTTTCTCTAGCTATTATTGCTAGTTTGGACATAAAGTTACATCATATGGGTGTGCACATACCAATCTCAAAGGGTATTAAGTGATGTTCCATTGAAAAGGGTCATAAACATGAGGTTTGTGGACATATGAGGTCAATTGCGTGTGACCTTAAAGGCTCTTCAATGTATTGGTATGCTTGTTTTTCACAATGCAGTTATCTCTAGTTGCTACACTGTGATTGATACAAAAAGGTCCAAAAGGAATTTTGTAGTCAAGTCATTATATGTGGATGACTTATTAATAGTTAGAAATGGTATAGAGTTACTAAGTAAGGCAAAAGGCCTTGTCATCATTTAACTTTGAGATGATTAATATAGGTAAAGTGGTGTGTGCTCTTGAAATAAAGATTTTGAGATAATACTTAAAGAGGTTATTCTTTTTTCCTAAAGAGAATGACATCAAAAGATCTTTAAATAATCTAATACACATAATTATGACCCTATTAGTGATCACATCAAAGGTGAGGCCTTATAGTAAAATGTGTCTATACTCTATTAGGAAAAAGACTAATAAGCACAACTTGCTTTGTCAGGTGTGGCTAGAAGTCTAATGCATGATATGAGCATCTTGGACTTGGTATCTTTAAATAGATATCAATTGGACCTGACACTAGTGTAGCGGCAAACATCTAAGTCACGAGGAACCTGAAAGAAAGATCCGATCATGCGCTTGTGGCACATAGGCAATAACTTGAATCAAAAGTGGTACAATGATCTTGACTGTGGCAGGTTTAGATGAGAAATGGAGCCTCAAATATGTGTTCCAACTTAGCAATGGTGTTAAGTGGCAAGAACCAGTCATATGCTGCATTGTTATAAGAAGAGTTTATGATTCTCTCCTTAAAAGCACAAGAATCTATTTGGTTAAAGAGGTACTCAGATTATTTGGTTAGTGGACCAAATCGTTTTGTCTAGTTTTGGTTTACTGGTTCAAGTTGTGATCACATGGATCAAGAACCTTGAGTATTATCATAAGACTAAATGAATTGGACATTAGGTTCAATTTTGTAAATGACATGGTGGCACACAAGAGAGTGAATGTAAAATACTTTCCTATGAAGGAAATGAATGTAGAGCCATTGAACTAGCCCTCGTAAGGGAATGTGCTTTTTGAGCACGTAAAAGCTTGATAGTCTTCATAGATGACAACTATGCCTTAGCATTTTGTTGACTAATTGTTTTGTCAATGTCAAGAAGTGATTGTCTAATGTTGTGAAATTCAAATAAGTTGTTTTGTATACACTTATTATTAGAACGCTTGAACATGCATTCTTATTCATAGATACTTGTGTGCGTTCTTGAATGTGAAAAGTATGTCGAGTAAACTTGAGGTTAGCCTTCTTACATGGGTAATTGCCTGCATTGATTAGAGCATCGATGAAAGATGAGACAAGATTTTAAGAAGAGTTATCAAAAGGATAATTATGAGAACCTATTAACTTAAAATCATGAATGATGCCTTGATAATGACAAAAGGTCATTATAACATATGGGTGAAAATGAATTTTACCTAGTCTACCTCAAAGAGGCCAAATGTCAATTCCAGTTAATGAGTAGATTTGGAAACTCAGTTTGGACAATATGGTGTCTAAATATCATCTGTATTGTATTTTGATTAAAGAACTAAAAGACATACACTCCATGGGAAAGGAGAGAGTGTTGTAGCACATGTTTCATACCTTGTGTATAAGAGATGACCAATTGGATTGATATATATTAGATCTCTACTTGTATTTGTGCGAGACCACATAATGTTATGGCCTTATCTTTATACCCTCACGACTCAAATTAGTGACTTAAGACTTCATTCAATGTTCGTTATCTTAGTATGTTACCAAAGGATCATGAGTGATTTGACGTAGCAGGACATGTTTAGAAAAACAAGTTGGCTTTAGTCTAGAATCTCGTGAGAAAAGAAAGATCATTCACAGAATCTTATTAGTTTCTATTTACTGGTGCACCAATTATGACAAATAGGTCATAATTGTGAATATGAAATATGATGATTTGATGAGATCAAAGTGAAACATATTAACGAGATTGAAATGATCTAGCGTACTTACGTACTTTCATTAGTCATGCGCAGTTCTCAATGAGAGGCTATATATTCCTAACAGATGTGTAGCATAGATCTCTCATAAGTTTGTTGGTCACACGACCTATTTGCCCAGTATGAAAATTGTGTGAAAATAAAAGGAAAATAGCTTTTCTAAGGTGGAAATATGCACCTGCTTATATGTGAGTAGGAGATGTTGGACTTAGGGCATGAGACACCCATAAGTGGTGCAAGCCCAATAAGCATAATAAGTTGACGGCTTAAGCTGCCTTAGAAACACTAGTTCATCGACTGTCCATCTAATACAAAACCTTAGGGCTCTTAGCATGTGGGATTATGAAGGTTCTTCGTATAGTGAGTTCCTTTCTTAACCAATGATTCAAAACCAAGGTTCAATCGTCTTCCACTGCAGGATTAAGGTAAATTCATTTACACCTAATTCGTTACATTAATTCCTTCATGAAGATGTGTCCATATTATATTAGTGACCATATAATATCTAAATTGATATTCAGCTAGGTGGTTTACTTCAAATACCTTTGTACCATCATTTAAACGTTAATAAAGGGTTCATCACTTTTCGATAGATTTTAGCTTGTTTGGTCACCTGAAGGACCTCTCTATCATTATTTTAATGTCAGTAAGAGGGATTTTACTTTTTGACATATTGAAGGATGTTCTTAAATTTTTGCCCATTCTTTGATCTAATCCCTATTACTAGCTTATAAATCCATGCTATACATGGATTATTTTAAAATTTGAGTTAAAATAATTACTAAAATATTAGTTTATATATTTCCACCAAATATTCTCTCCGAAAAAAATTGTGAGGTTTCATATAAATGTATGCATTAGCTCTTACATAATTATACTTCTAATGAATTGAAAGGAGAAAAAAAAAATGATTGAATCTTCTCTTACGATTAGAGGTGGGCAACAGGTTGGATAACCATTGGGTCAAGGGTTTCGGTCCGTTCAAAATATGGTCAATAATGGATCGGCTCAATAGTGTGTTGGTCCATTAAAACATATCAACAGGTCAGGTCGGATATACCCATTAACAACCCGGTTAGTGACTTAATATTTTTTTGAACCTACTTGTTACACTAATTTGCATACTATAATTAGTTAGGCTTATACTAACGCTTTATATGTAACAATAATTTTTATACATAATTTTTTTTTATACATGTTCATTCCATTTTTAAAACGGGTCAAACCTACACAAAATCCCGACCCAACCTGTATCGTTAGCGGGCTAGCTATGATCCGGCCTGACCCACTTTGTAAACGAATTAACCCTAATCTGATTCGGTCCATTGCCCATCCATACTTACAATCACATAATGAGAAGATTATGACCCTCTCATATACATATCGCTGATTAGAATTATCGAAGATACTAAGGGGTTTCAATTAGTTGACAAAGGAGGAAATACGGCTGCTACCGAAGCTCTCGTGCAGATATATAAAGAGGGTAGCCTGCGCTATATTATGCCCCTTTACATTTATATAATAGCACAACTTCCAAAACTTGATTACATTTTTCTTACAAAAATGGATATTTCACTTGGTATCGCTATATTTTAAAAAATTGCATGCCAATATGTTCGTGTTGCGTTATGTCTATGTCTCATACCCAAGTCCAGGCTTCATGGTGCCCACTCACAAAGAGGATCCGAGTTGACCATGTGCCTACTAAGTTCGCTAGTTATCTGAGGCCCTAAATCAAACTCACAATACTTACTATTATATAGATTGATGTTTCTCTCATTACATGTTATATATGTTGAATGAATTAATTAGCAGTATCATAAAGGAAATGGGTCAAAAATATTTCCATGCATGTATTACACTCAAAATTAACAAAACCTTTTTTTCCAGTTAGATTAACAGGAGCCCCTTAATAATGTATATTCCGTACGTAGAAGATTAAGATAAGGATGCTCCATTGTTGCAGGGCTTAGTCCCTCTCATGAACCAAAAGAAAACGAAGATAAGGATATCCCTCATCTCACTGTTGCTAACAACTTGCAACTCATGCTCCAAAAAGTTATTCAAAAGAAATTATAGCTAATGAAAAATCAAATTTTGATGATCCATAATTTGTTGTTAATGGATGTACGTCTGGTATATTGTCAGGGATTCCAAAATTATGTTCCTAATTTTATTAGTTCAAAAGCAGCGTATTATTAAGAGATCATTTATTCTATGACTTTGGTTCCAATACGGGAAATTAATCTTTATGCTGGGGTTTTGTGTACTTAACCGAGGAGAGACTTTTGCGTATTTTTAAGGTGCACCATCAGATAATACTAGATCATTAGCCGTGTTGAGCATGATATAACCACGTCTAATGATTAACATGCAAGTCCTTTAACATTTGAAAGGCGGTTCACGTTAGAAGATCATAAGATGGACATAATTATTGAAGTGATATTGAATTATGTCATCCATTGTGGTCCTCTGAATATTTATGGATTGTTCTTATAACAAAAACGAGGTGAATTAAAGTGTATATGTCATGCCTTATTAACGCTTTAAAGTTTTGGGCTTCTTTTTCTGCGTATCTCAATTCATTTAGCGGACTTAAGTTAAATATTATATGTAACTAGTCAACTTGGATTAAGAATACTTACAAATGGATCTTTATTTCGTAAATTGAAAGTAAGCAAACAAACAGATATCTAGTTGATTCTTTATGCTAATTGAAGACTATAGATCCTGAGTCTACAAATATGTAAATATTGTTTGACTATGTTGTTGGAGGAATGTAAACAAATATGTTGTACATAGACCAAAAACTGTTTAATCTTTGTTTTTGACTTTGGAAGTTGAACTTTGTTCTCCAAAGCTTGTACACTTATCTAGGATCTTCTTTTTTGTCTTTTTCCCATAGAGTTTCTTTGATCCTTTTATAAATCTTAACAACCTCTTCATTGTAGAAATAGTTTAAGTTTCATAATTTGTTATTCTACAAAAAAAATTGAATTTATTTTCCGTTACAAAAAGTGCGACAAAGAGCTAAACTTTTAAATATATATAAGGTAGGTTAACAATAAATTCAAGAATACTCAATGATGTAGAAAACTCTTCTGTTTTACTGTGGAGTAGACAATGCAGAACTAAGATAACAGAGTACTTCAACTTTGTTTAAAAATAATGTTGTTAACTTTGACTCAGCTTATAATTTGGAGGCAATTTTCCAGCTCACACATGACATTCGAAAGCAATAAGATATTGCATGTTAGTAACTCTTCGAGTCTAATTTGTTAGCAAAGTATGCATGTATGTGCCTGTAAAACACACTTAAAATATTTAAAACAAGATGCAGTAGATCCGATCTCATTAATAGCAAAATAATTTAACAAAACAGAAAGATTATAAATAGTTACATAAATGAAATACCTCAATGCACGAACAAGAGTTTGGGGACTGCAAAAGAGATTGAAAATGTAAATATTTTAACATTATAATATAGATAATATGCATGGCGTGTATGCTAGTAAAGTGTGCATATCAATTTCGCATTCATGTATCACGCTCAACTATTCTTAGAGATTTCATATTCATGTAAATATTTTAATTAGGCCTGATCAAATTGATAGTCTGGTCAGATTGAGAGTCTGGTCATGAGGATCAACAAACATAATTTTCTCAATCCTAATCCTACCTGACCCTAATGCTGGTCGACATAGTCTAAACCCTGACCTTGACCTTGTGGGTAACCTTGGGTCATCGGGTCATAGCCGACCCTCAAATATTCTTGATATAAAAAATGAGATGTTTCACTAAATTTTCTTTTTATTATAAAGTTCAACATTAAACATCATTCAAAACAAGAGGTCAAAGGATAATATAATATTCCAATGAAATATATGCAATTACAAACATTCTAATGTGTAATTTAGTGATTATAATAATTAGTTCTTTAAAACGACTACTCCAAACATCAGAGATGGAGTATTGGAACGTTACAAATCAGTGAGATTTGAGGGAGAGAGGTTAAGAGGAGACGGGAAAGTAGAAACAAAAAAAATTTGAACAAATGAAACCCAAAGTATCTTGTTTTGATTTTAAATTTTGATCTTAATGTTCAATTTTTTAAAAAAGTGAGGGTCAGTAGGTCAAGTCAGAGGGTCAAAACATCTACCTAAGCCTGACCTTTATCGTAATCAGGTACCCTCAATTTGAGAGCCAGGACAGGTCTGAGTCAAAAAAGGCGCTAACCCTCATTTTTAAGGTTCGGGTCGGGGCAGTTGGGTTGAGGTCCTGACCCATTAATCAGATCTAATTTCAATATCACAGGTCTGAATCTACGTTATCAAGAATGGGGAAAAAGTTGCTATACAATATCTTCAAATAACATGATATCTAAAAGATCCACCATACAAATATTTAGAAATAAGAAATGAATTCTGCATGTCAAACCTTTCTTTGGAAAGCTTATAGAAGTTTCCAGTCACGCCCCATAAAGTCTTCTCAAATGTCTCCCATGTGCGATCTACGTCTTCGAAATATTCTCTAGATAATCACAACAATAACGAGACATTTAAGCATCAAAATACAAACTATATTTCACCATAATAATTACATGATCCATTTTATCTTAGATTGTCCTCTTTAATTGTCTATAGCTAGAAATGTCTTGGATAACAAAGATGTAGGATACAAAATCAACATGTTTGATTGGCGGTTTCAACACCCAATGACAAACATCTATGAGACTAATAACATAACTACTATCCTTATCCCCCTAATAACTGGTTGGCAAAAGATTTCTGACATGTTGTGAAATAGATGAGAAAGAATAAACAATCACCTCGTCAAATGTTAGTTGGTAGAGCGAGAAATAAGTATGCGATTAATCAAGAAGTACAAAACAACTAACACCAAAGCAACCATTGAGGGTTAGAATTTATAAAGCTGGATCCTTTAATGTAACAGCTATATTCACCCTCACAACCTCTTCTACGAAGAAGATGCATAAAAACAGCAAGTCCAATAGTGTTAGCAGACGTGTTTGATGAGCCTCCCAAGTTGTTATAAGCCTTTTCTAAATGTAAACCGATTATTAAATCTTGTCTAATTTTACAAAAATATCATTAGTACATGGATCATGTACCAAACTAAGGGATTCTACTACTGATGGCTTATCCTATTCTATATGACTATATCTATTGGTTTGCTATTTTTAGAAGTGACATGGAACACAAAATTATTTCCCAATTCCTCTAAAAACTTCTAAATCCCTTAGAAAAAGCACTTATTTGGATAGCGTGATTTGCCTTTTTCTTACCGAGTCTTATCCCCAAATATAGTTACCATAACCAAGGCCCGAACACCATAGTCACTCAAAGACTACAACGACCATAAAGCCTTCTTTTTTGTACTTAGTTAGGATAGAAGAGAATCAAATTTGTCAACTTACTCCACACCAAAAGTAGCACAAGGCAATTTCTGTTGTGAAGAGTTATTGAAAGAAGAAACCCAAATGTCACCTTATCCTTAACATCAGGGCTCCCTCCATGGCTCGACTCATGATGCGGCAATAAACATTTCATCTCAATTTCATTAGGGATGAGAAGCTCCTATCTTAACACATAAAGATAAAAAATTTTCATGCCTTAAAAGTAGGACAGTTCCAGTATATATTGGCCACATCTCATTAGTAAAACTTCGCTAACACACATTTTATGAATGTTATAAGCCTCAACAAAGTCCTCATGTCTAGTAAGACAATATTTGACCATTTAACTCATCAAGTTTGACAAACTAAAAGACTGTAATCTCTTTCTATGTTTCAATACTGCCTACACCATGTAGTAGGAGAAAGAAGTGGTACCTAATTGGTAATTAGAAGAGTTGGGAATGAAAATAGAGAACTTTGATTCCTTGAACCCCACCATTAAATCTAATGATAATTTGTGAGCATTTTCTACGAATATTACCTTTAAATTAACCTATGCAAGCTCCTACAAACATTACATTTAAATTGACCTCGACAATAATATTGAGAATTTTAGCGAGCTAATAACAAACTCTAATGGAAACCCAATCCATCAATTCCTCGGCCTATCATGTACCATTGAGACATATCATCGACCAGCACCAAGTCAAAATACTTTTTTGTCTCCCTCAAGTGAAGATGTCTATAGTAACCCAACAAACTCTTAAGGAAAAGTAGAGAGAAAACAAATTAAAGAATAAAGAAAGAAATAAGTATTAAACCTATAATATATTTCTCATTGATGAGTTCCAGCAACAAGAGACTTCTGAGATTGACACAACAATTAACACAGAGTAAAACTCATAAGCCTAAAATTTGTTTAGTAATGTAACTCCCAATTTAGAGAGAGAGTTTATTGCCATCAAGTTGCCTCTATTCGTTACCTTATAGCCTTATATATGGTTTCACAACTAACAGCTTAACATATGATTCTCTAATCAATACAAACTCATCAAATAGATGTATTGAAAAATAGAATTAGGCTCCCTATGCTAACAGAAATGAAATAACAGTAAAATAGAACTGCAGAGAAAAATATCTCAAAATATCAAGATAATAACTAGGGATAAGAGTATTACTCGAATCCGAAAAACCCGATCAAAACCCACCCCATTTCGCATCCGAATGGGTGATGAAAATGAGTTTCAACTGGCTTTGATGGGTGACTTGAGAATTATGTTTCAACTAACCGGGGTAAGATTGAGTATGCTTGGATTTCCTAACAACCTCTTTAGATGGATATAGAGCATGATTTTATGGAATTGTTTCAGTCTATCACTCTGCACACCGATATATACGTACAAACCACTGAATTGAGTACTGAGGACTACATACCTTATTCTTAAAGCCTCCTCTTTGTGGGATGCAACAGCTGCCAATGCAAATCGTCGCTTACCATCAAGAGCAGTTAATCTCTGTATCAATTCAATGAACAAAGAATAAGGAAATGATTATAATAATAAAAGAGAAAAATGTAGGTAACAAACTCTAATCGATCTACCTCGTATGTATTTATCAGTTCTTTATCGTGACTTAGAGATTCTCGTGCCTGAGCAGCTTCAATCGAAATAGACATCATTCCCTCTATATCCTGCATGTTTTAGAGGAAACTTGTAAGATTAAGCCATGCTTTGTAACATCTTTGTCTTGAATATTCGTAAAGAGGAGAAAGTTAAACTTGGATGCTTGACCATGTATTTGAAATCTTAGCTACCGCTCTCACACTCGCTTGATAAGAAGGTCATTTCTAAGGAAGAAGCTTCAATAGACAGTGTCAGCAATTATAGATGCAGATGCTTTTGTCAATGCCTAACATCCTATGTTAGAAATCTAGTAAAAAATATTTTTCCATCAAATATCTAAAATAATTATAAAAAATGCATGTAGTTACGAGTAGGGAAAGGTGAGGAAATAACACATCCGTGCACGTATAAGCAGGAAGTTGTAGAAATTCTCTCCATACCTTCAAGGTTTTATTGAAATTGTTTCTTGCATTGCTAAGAAGCTTTATTTGGTCATGATTCTCAATCAATGTTTGGCACTCTCGACATAACCTAACATCAAAAAAGCTGATTAAACATAGGGCACCAAACACACAATGGCTGCATTTTAGAAAGCTATATCTATGCTGGTTGCCCGTAGCTACACTATAACTATATATATAGAAAGCTCTAAGCTAGTTGCATGATTCGTAACTGAATGTTATATTTACTTTACTATATCAATTGGTAACTTTTTATTACACAATTATTGTAGTTTCCTTATTTTTTAAACATAATATATATAAAACATTGCCCCCTCCCCCAAAAAAAACAAGATAGATAACAAAACACAACAATGTTTTTTTGCCAAAAACTTTCTTTTTTATTTATTTATTTGTTGAAGAATTGATAGGTAAGATATACATTTTTTAAGGAATCTCTACTTCTCAAAAAAATTAAATTACTTTTTTCAAAAAAATATTAAAGACTTTTTTAAATAAACACATGTCGAATACTATTTCAAGTAGAGTCAAATATAAGAAAATAATATTAATAGACGTAAAATAAAAAGAATTCAATAAAGGAGCAAAATCTCAACTTTAATGTCTCTATCAGTAGACGGAGAAGTTGGGATTAAATAAGTAATTAGCATGTAAACCATTTAGACTTTGAAATTTTAGTTTTTTAACTTGTTGAATCAAAAATTTTAATTAGTTAACCTAACACCGTTAAAAATATAACGGAATATTATTTAATAATTTTTCAATATCATTTTAGTTTTTATATCACTATCATCTAATTTTTTGAGAGTAATCTTACTATTTAGTGTTTAAACAATTTTTAATTGTTAAATTTTTAAGATCAAATTTTATATCAGTAAATCTAATACCATTAAAAATTATAGTAACGTTGTTAAAGAGCTGTATCTCTCTCGATGCTGATGACTTTTGTCTCTCTCATAGTCATCTCTCCTTGCTATTTACCAAGTGGACACTAGCAAAAAGACAAACTCATTTTTATCATCAAATACGAAGAGATTGTAGGTAAAGTGGAGTTTTTAATTTGCAGACAATGATTCAATTCATTGTCCCAACCTAGAATTGTCTTTGTGTAGTAAAACACTAATAATTTTGCTACCAATTACTATACTTCAATTTGAATATATTCTAAGCAGATTTCAACTGTAACTATATGTATATTTGTCAAATTTCTAGGCGACATAAAGTATACTGCAACTAGGTAGACTAAGGTTCCGTTTGGTCTTTAGAAAATTTGGTGGAAAGAAAAGTTGAAGGAAAAAAATGTGAAGGAGAAAAAGTAAGAAGAAAATGAATTTTTTTTCTCTTGTTTGGATTGAGGAAAAAATATAACAATTTAGATGAGAAATTTGAATGTTGATGAACTACTTAAATCATGTTAATGGCATCTAAGTAATGTGAGGTTGGAGGAGGTTGGGAATTTTTCTCAAACTTTCCTCACAATTTTATAAGAAAAATTTTGTCACTTATTTCTAACAATTTTTCGACATAACTTTCCTCCTTATTTTTTTCTTTGTGATTTTCTCTAAACCAAACACATGCAGAAAAGTAACTTTTCCAAACTTTTTTTTTTCCACTAAATTTTTCAAGGTCCAAACGAAGCCTAAATTGCTTAACAGTTAACAAATGCTAATTAAGGATGTACAAATTGCTTAACAGTTACCAAATGGTTTGGCTAGCTTAAAAAGCTATATGCAACACATTCGGATCACAGTGGCTTCCAGGATAGTAATGTGTGCAAAACATCTCTAGTTACAACCTAGGTTTTTCATTGTGCTTGTATATTTGAAAGGCTTCATAAGGCTTTGCGGCGTTTGATAATGGAGGTGAACTATGGGTGTGACCTTGATTTCTTGGTATACAAATTGTACGAGGATTATCCTAGAGGAATTTGTTTGGAGGTATTGACCAAATGTAATAGTCATAGTAATAACCTATATTAAGTGGGCAGTTAAAGGAATATTAATCATTCCCATTAATCTCTTTCTTCACTTAAGAAGTTTAGTGTAGTCTAAAAGGGATCCTAATAAGGGCCTTTCACGACACAACATCTAACTCTCTCATTCATGTTAATCCAGCCATTATTTGGGATTTGGGTTTGGGGTGTGATATTTTCCAATGACTCTTGTAGCTACCAAACTATTCAGGTTCGGGTTCAGATCATGGGCAGCAAATATCAATCATATCCAATTGCTTCTGCATTATGGTCAGTCCTTATTTCTTAACAGTGGTATTAGAGCCTAGATTTTGTGTTTCTAACCTTACAGACTCAACCTAGACTAATCTTGGCTATTAGTATGATTATTGAAATTATGGTATTTTTATTTTCTCAAAGCCTCTTCTGAGTGTCATTTGTGTAAGTATAATTTCTTTGCTTGTGCTAATACAAACCCTTTGCCATCGACACGAAGGACTCCTAAGACCCCACACATTGCACTATTTTTTTTTTTTTTTTAACATGACCTCTACCCTCTAGCTGCATCTGCGATAATGGCAGTGGTGACTGTGACCATCCCAAGCAACGACATTTGGCGGCCGCCCACCCTCAACCTAAACCTACCCTTGGGACCTAAATAAAAAAATGGGAAAGGGCAGAAGTAGAGAGAAAAGAGGATAAGAGTGGCTCACCCATCGAAATCGCCTAGAGGGGTGTCACATGTGGGTCACGCACCTCTATCAAAGACGACTCTGGTTATTTTCTTCCTTCAAAAGCCTATGCTCGCTCATCTACACCCTCCTAGTGAAAAATAATGCAAAAATCCCAGTTAAGCAATGCGTGTGTGGTACACGCACCGCCGCCTTGAGTGGCATGTTGGGACAGTAGACGGCATCAGTCAGCTCATCGTCGGCCGATCTACATGGTAGTGGTGGTGGTTTGGTCAGATTGGGAAGCAAATGAAGCCCATGGGCTTTGTTTGAGCGGTAGAGAGGGTGGTGGTGTCATTCTATGGGTGGCTTAAAGCAATGAATCCCAAAGTAACCGGTTGCGCCTATTCGAGCATGATACGCTTGAATTTTACACCTCATTCTACCTATACTTAGCTCAAACAATTAGTAAATTATGGTTTTTGTTTTTTTTTTAATGTTCTATAGGTAATAAAGAGAATTACTCAAATGGCGGCTGATCCGTGCAAATCATGCCAAAAATTAGACACGTTAACCCGAAAAACCTTGTAGGATAACTCGAGATAACCATGAAGTAAGGTTGGGTCAAGAAGCACAAAAATTGTGAGAAAAATAAGGAAGAACAACAATGCAGAAATTTGACATGGGCTAGGGCTGCCAGTATCAGATGGCAAGGGCTGCCAATGCCAAGCGGCAAGGGCTACCAGTGCCAGGTGGCATGGCTGTGTCAAATCCTATTTCTGCTCTATTTCTAGGCAGAATTCCAAAAATGCGACACGGTGTGCCTGTGCCAAATTCGCTACGTCAGGATCTATTTAAAGCCCCCTTCGCCCATTTGTGTAATTGTCTAATTTATAGGTTTTAAGAATAACGTTTAGCCTAGGATTTAGAAGAGATTAGTTTAGATTTAGTTTCATTTTGTAGCCACGTTCAAGAGTAGTGAAGTTTTGATATAATTAGCTCTCTCTCTCTCTCTCTCTCTCTCTCTCATCTTCATTTTTATTTAAGTTCTTACTTTGTTGAGTTTGATTTACTAGTTTAATGCCAATTTATATGCTTTTATTTGTTAATGGATTTAAATTAGCGTCTCCCCTTCCTAATTATCCATTTATCCTCTTATCTGCTCCTAATCTCTCATTCCCTTTTTTCAAGAATGCAAATTTCAAGCTCATTGTCTCTCCCCCATCCCTCATGCCCCACTTAGGATTTGAAAACCTATTTTTACAAGTTTGAGTTTTTGGCTTTTAATAGATTAAATTAAAAATAGTTGAGTTAAATTAATGAGAATAAGTGGAGAATCCACCTCCAATCATTATCCACTTGCTCCAACAATGAAGGCTCACCTGTATTGTTGGATTTTCAAGCTTTGAGGTACTCCCCCTTTCTCTCTCTTAATGTATGTTGATTTAGAGAGTACACAACCACAAGAGGGGGGGTGAATTGTAGTGTCCGATTTTCGCAATATGCTGGCAAACAGTCTTGAGGTCCTGTTCGCACAGACTGTTTCTGAGTTGTACAGAAGCGAAAATTCAACAAAATTAAGTGCGGAAATAATGGACACAGGAATTTTTACGTGGAAACACCTCTAGCCCAACTGAGGTGAAAAACCACGACCTACCTCGTGTAGGATTTAAACACTTCACTAAACGGGCTAATCACGTTACAATAGTAACACACCTTGTTACAAATTGTAACACACGTAACCGTCTTCCCTAAGACAGGTTACCCCACGTCCAAAATCCCCTTGATTTGGACACACACTCTACTCACTTTTGTGAAAGAAGAGTATAAAGAAAAACACCCTATTACAATGCTTCTCAACTAAGCTAATATAGGGTACAATGAAGTCCTAGTATGCCAACTTTGAAAGCTCAAATAACTCACTCACTAGACACGGTTTTCTTTTCAAACTTTTAAGCTCGTGAACACTAAATTTTTCTCTTTGAAAACCGATGCTTCTAACGTTCTAAGAAGCGACTTTATATAGTGCTTGGAAAAAACAATTTCTCAAATTTTTGGAAACTAAAATCCCTAAAGAATATAGAATTCTTTAGCCACAAGGGATGAGGAAACATAAGCTGGAACTACTTCCTAAACCGTGTGCATAAGGCGGTGATTCTCAGCAACTAGCCCATATTTTTCTTAACAACCTTATCCACTTGCCAAAAATTGGATATTCTTTTTATTCAAAAAAGATTTTGCAAATCCACTTAGATTTTAATAACCGTTTTTAGGATAAGGGGTAAGATACTCCATAAAAAATCTTTCTTGCAAATCCTTGAAGAAGCTGCTCAAAATTCAAAAGATAAAAATCGTGCAAAACAGTTTTTTTCGCAGCTTATTCTGGAAACACCCTGATCGTCCTGTTTCCAGAATTGTTTCGAAGGATTATCCGAAATATTTTCCAAAAAGCAAAACCATTTCAAGTAAGTGGTAAGTTAAGACTTTCTGATTGACATATTAACAAGAGTCTAAAAATATGAAACCAAATTAAATCAAGACATCTTGTTGTAGCCACTAGTCATCTTGTAGAGAGACGAATCTGCTGCAAACACTTCACAGAATCTGTTCCTCACGGCTGCACTTATATCCTATGCTTCAAACACTTCACAGGACATGTTTCAAATACCTTACAGAGCCTGTTCCTCATGGTTGTTTTTACATCGCTGACTTGAGTACCTGTTCTTGATAAACCATTAGTCAAGCAGTTTTAATATATTGAAAAACAGCAGTAAGGCCCTGTTGGTAAAGCCTGTTTAGAACAACAACTACTACTACAATACTTGGATTTGTTATCATCAAAACCTTATACATTCTAACATTGTAGTTAGTAAATTTAATGTTTTCTTAGTTAATTAGATGTTTTACTAGTTATTGTTAGTTAATATGATTTTTTTTGTTGATTTTGTTAATTATATTTTGTTTTACTTTAGTTTAATAATCATATTTAGATTAAAATTAATGAATAATTAGTTAATTAATCATATTTTGTGACATTTATTGCTTTCCATAGGTTAGAATTGGGGCAGAAAATAACTAGTGACTTAATTTCCACGTCGTATCAGAGGACGACAAATTTTCACCACACTCCCCTAAAACACTTCAACAATGCCTCTCTGACAGCGGCCATGACTGTCTAGTGTTAGAGAGTGAATCACGTCAAGTGGGCTAAAGAGGCGGCGGTGTCGAGAGGTTGAGGGAGTGAGAGAACGAGAAGGATCAAAGATGTCAAGGAGCAAGAGAGGCTTCGAGAGTTTAGAGAGAAGGGGGTTTTAGGGGAGTTCGAGAGGGCATTAAAAGAGATTCAGTGAGAAAGGGTTTTAAAACATATACTGTTTGTGGTTGATGTATCGCTGTACATCTCTAACAATTTTTATTTTAATTTACTCAGTTTTATCTGATTCCTCTTACAATTGTATGATCAAATTTTTGATTAAATTTCAGACTGCTTGAGATTTAATACAAGTTCATATTATATGTCGCATGTAATTAGTTTTTAATTGAGTTAAATATGAGGATTTGCTTACTTAGATTACATGAACATGTTCTATTATATTAATATGTTTAATGCAAATGTGTTATATGTGGATTTGTTTTGCTTAGAATACATGAACATGTTCTATTATACTGTTTAATGTGAATGTGTTTCATATTACATGCAAATTCATAATGTTATATAAATATGTTTTATGTAATATCATGAATGATCTGAAATTGTTATTAGTTGATCATGATTTTGTATTACATGCTTAATAAATGGGTTGAAATTATATGAATTCATTTTGTATGATGGAATATGAATTAGTTTTATATAATTTCTATGTAATGTGGTTTTACATGAATTTAATAAATATCTAAGTGATATTCGTATGTATGTTAATTTCTTTAACATGCGAATGGGGCATTCGAATGTGTTTTTATGAAAATGTTTTTAATTAAATTATTTAAATTCCTATCCATTGTACGAGATGATTATGACCTTAGCGAAATTTTCAATCAAACGATATGAATAATAGAATTTTTTAATAATTTAATTAGATGTGCCTAACATCCATCTTTCATTTACACTTATAGATATGGCAATGAAAAGCGTAATAATTGGTGAATTGTCCACCAATCAAAAGTTAGGTGGCACTAATTGTGACATCTAGCATCGAAATATTTAGTATCTTCTAAATGAAAAAGATTTGTTGGAACACTTGACAGTCACTATGTCTCTTTCATCTGACAAAGACAAAGATGGTAAACCTATTGATACTACTACTGTGCAATATCGAGAAAGCCTTATGGCATCCTAAGTTAAGAAGGATCACAGAGCGTGCTCTACTATGTTATATTACATGCATGACGATCTAATTGGAGAGTTTGAAAATTGTCCCATTGCTAAGGACATGTGGGACAAAACTAAGATCAAGTGCGGCCAGACATCCGTGATAAGGCACCATACCTTTCACTTGAAGCGGATGCAATAGGAGGACTCCAATCGTACTATGGTTGAACATTTGCGAATTGTGAGTGCCATGATCTGGGATCTTAAGGATGCAGGGCGAGAGACCTCAGAGGATGAACAAGTCCATAATGTGATTTGGGCTCTTTCAAGTGAATTTGAGCATTAGAAAAATGTGAAGCTCATCATGGCTCATTTTGAGCACTTGAAGACCTCTCTTGAGATTCAAAGCCACCTTGAAATGGAAGAACACCCAAAAACGTTTAGTTCTTCTAATGTGGCTCTTGTTGCTAGAGGGAACATACCTCAAGGCAATATGAATAGTCGAGGTAGGCATTATAAGAAATGTTATCGCCCCCCTCAAAAGGTTAGGCCTAAGGGTGATGTTTCCAAGAAGTAAAAGATTATTGACAATGGAGAGAAAAACATAGTAGGAGTGAAGTACTATAATAGTGGTTAAAAAAAGGCCATTATACTCGGGATTGTTCAGAGCCTCCCAAGGTACATTTCTCCTATAATTCTCCTAAATTTATGTTAGGTCCTATGCATTAGTTGCTAATTATTTTCCTAATTAGATTGTAGATAAGAAAGCAAGCAAACATATAGTTCGAGATCGAGTTGGCTTTGTGAATTTTCATTACTACTTGGTAGGTTCATAAACTATCATGCTGGGGATCGACAGTGAAGAAAATGTTCTTGGTGTTAGGACATATAAGCTTAGATTATATGGAGGAAGTACGTTGCTTCTTCATTATGCTGCCTACGCACCTTGGGGGCAGGTTTGCCTTTTGCATTTACTTCTTTAATGAAATTAGAATTCTTTTTCAATTCTTGTACTGATGGTTTGAACGTTTTGTATAGTGGTAACGTGTTTGGCCACGCTACTTTGAAAAATGATTTCCTAGTTCTTGATTTGGATGATTGCTGTAATAATTCATCTTCTATCTTTATCTCATATTTTGAGTTTGATTCTGAATCTGCAAAATAGCATGTTGGACTTGGACATATTGGCCAAGAAAGAATGAGTAGGCCAGTGAAAGAATGTCTACTTGATTTATTCGTTAAGGTTAAGTTACCTAGATGTGAGTCATGCCTAGCTGGGAAGGTGATCACGAAACCTTTTGGTAAGGCTTTGAGTCCTTTAGGAATTATTCACTCTGATATTTGTGGACCTATTTACGATATGGGTATGCGTACCTATTATCTCATCGTTACGAGGCACTTGATCTGTTCAAATGTTTTGTAGCTAGCATAGAGAGCCAGTTAGAATGAAGAATTAAGACCCCTTGAGCTGATTATGGTCATGAATATCTCTTAAACATGTTTAAAGAGTTTGTGAGAAGACAACTTATGATTCCTAGCACTCTACAATAAAATGGTGTGACAGAACGAAGAAATCGAACGTTGTTTGACATAGTCAAGCCAATTATGGCACACACCAACCTTCCAATCAGTATTTGGGAGGATGCGTTGCTCGCGACAACTTATCTTGTTAACTGTGTGCTAAGCAAGATTGTATGAGCCACTTCATATGAGTCACGTCATGGAAGAAAACCCTATTTAGATTATTTATACCCATGAGGTTTGGATGGTTATGTACATAACCCAACCCATATATACGGGAAACTTGGTCAGAGAGCCACTAAAATAGTGTTCATTATGTATCCCGAATATTCTAAAGGATATGTTATGTTTGATGAACACCCTAATTGTGGTATGATAGAAGTTGATTCTTGCAATGTTGAGTTCCTTGAGGATGAGTTCTCAAGTGTTGATGAAATCAAATAGGACCTAGAGCTGTATGAATTACAGAAGAGATACTGATAATTTATTTGCACAGGAGAATCAGCCTGAGAATGAGGTTCATCCTCAATCTCCAAGTCCTGGGAATAAGGCTATTCCACTTAGTTAGGATCCCACACCTCAAAGGCATAATGGGAGTGGTTCTCTGCACATTGAGGACTCTACACCTCTTAGAGAAAAGAGGAGGAATTCCTCAGTGAGTCATACAAAAGGTCCAAGACTCCAGAGAATTGAGCTTAGAATGATTCGTCAATGATATTTTCAATTCAAAGAGGAAGTATTCCCGTGTAATTCCTTGAAAATAGATGAACCTACCTCTTTTCAAGAAACTATTGATTCACTGAACCAAAAAGAGTGGACGGATGCCATAAGGGATGAAATGGACTCTATAGCAAAAAGTATGGTTTGAAAACTAGTTGATGTTCCACACTAACGTAAATCAATTGGAAACAAGTGGATTTTTAAGATAAAACACCAGGCTGATAGATCAATAAATAAGTTCAAGTCCCGTTTAGTGGCGAAAGGGTTCACCCAAATTGAGGGGGTGGACTACAAAGAGACTTTTTCTCATGTAATGAGAATTGTCTCCATTCGCCTACTTGTGGCCCTAGTTGCCCATTTGGACTTAGAGCTATTTCAAATGGATGTAAAGATTGCTTCCTTTAATGGAAGCCTTGAAGAAGAGATCTGCACTAATCAACCTATTGGTTTTGTATCAAAAGGTCAAGAGGACAAAGTGTGTCATCTTAAGAGATCTATCTATGGTCTTAAGTAGTCTTCCGAAGCATAGTATTTTAGATTCTGTGAAGCTATTATTTCATTTGGCTTAAACTATGATCTTAGAAGACCATTGTGTGTATGTTAAGAAAACTACAATGGGGATTGCGTTTCTTATTTTGTATGTTGATGACACACTACTGGTTGGAAATAAAATAGAGATGATTAAGACCAATAAGCAGTGATTATCCTCCATCTTTAAGATGAAGGAGATGGGTGAGACTAGCTATGTCCTAGGTAAGGAAACAATCAAAAATCATTCTATGAAGCTTCTTGGTTTAAGTCAAGAAGTATATATTAATAACATTTTAGAATATTTTTGGATGCATTATTCTAAACCTGTAGATACTCTAGTTAAGAATGTCTAATCTTAAGTCTTGATCAATGCTCAAAAACAGATAAAGAAAAGGAGAGAATGAGCAATGTTCTCTATGCAAGTACAATAAGAAGCTTAATGTGTGTCATGTCGGGTATATGGCCATCCATTTGTTTTGCAATTGGTTTGCTAAGTCATTATCAAAGTAACCCAAGACCTACTCATTGGCAAGCTGTTAAGACAATCTTTTGCTACCTACATGCTATGGTCCTTTACTATAAAAAATGGGACCTTGTGATGGAGATCAAGGCACTAACGGCATCTTGAGCCTGAGGAGATAATCAAGGTGCATCCTAGTCTAGAAGAGGTCAAGGAAGTCATCGTCGTGGTTAGGGAACATCTCCAATATTCAAGCTACTCCAATTCTAGGTCAGCCAATTTTCTAGCAAGTATTGTGAGCATGATCATCCTTCATCATAACTTGAGGGATACTTGCCAATCCTCCTCACCATTAGTTTAAGTTGTCTTTGATATAATAAAATAGGTTGAAGCACTTTTAGAGCGCAGAATATCAATCAACCAAGCTCAAGTTCCAGACAATGTAATCTGGACTGTAATCCAGCTTGGTCCAATTTTGCAGAGAAATCAGAAGTCTTCTTGGCATGCATCTTTTACGAGAATTCAGAACTTGAAAAGGTGTCTAAATATTTATCAGATGGGCCTCCAAAAGATGACATATAGCACCATCAAGGCTTGCTTTTATCTAGTTAAAGTTTGGTTGAAAACATCTTTTGGAATAGTCACTGATTTGCTAACCCGGATTGCTAATCAAGTCATCTAATCATGCTACAAGTGGCCTCAGCTACCATTTTAGGAAGCATTTTGATGTACTAAGGGCAGCTATTTATGTCTAGCTTGGATGACACCTCACTTAATCACTCAAGTAACCAAAATAGGTGTCGCAAATATGTTGGCCCTTGTCTAATTTGCTTGTTTATCTCTAGAATTAGCTGATTAGTGTCTCAACCTCCATCTTGTATTGTGCCATCGATTCAAGTTAGAGAGAGGGATATATAAGGCCTCCCTCCTTTCATAAAAAAGGAGATTATTATATTTTGAAATCAAAAACTTGAGCTTGAACTCAGTTTGCTCTCTTTAAACTCCTAGTGGCTGTATCTTGAGTTGACAGCTTAAGTGGTGATACACTAGGTCATTTTAGCTCTTCTTAGTGATGACTTTGTATCCAAGAAGCTCTACAGCGACTGCCTAAGTGAGTAGCAAGTGTGGTCTTTCTGTATCACTTGCCTAATCGCTTGATATCCCAACTTTACTCCTACTATTTCATTGTCTTGAGTTCAATTGAGTTTCTAGCTGTTAGATTGAGTAAGGCTAGAGACATCACCTTAGGTTAAGAGGATACTTAGGTGCTGATTCAAGTGATGACCTGGATGAGTCCAAATCAACCTCAATATATGTATTCACCCTTAGTAGTGGAGCTATATCTTGGTGAAGTAAGAAACAAAACTGCATAGTACTATCAACTATGAAAGCAGAATATGTCGCTTGCTACCTTGCAGCTTAGGAGGCTATATGACTGAGGAGTTTTTTTCTAGGATCTCAATGTCACTCCTAGAGTTGATGATCCTGTAGAAATGATATGCGACAATACTATTGTCATTTAGTTAGCTAAAGATCAGAAGTTCTATAGGAAAACTAAGCATATCAAGAGGTATTATCACTTTGTTTGAGACGCCATAAAAAAGAAAGAAGTTGCCATTAAGTACATACCTAATAGTAAGATGATTGTAGATCATGTAACTTAGCCTGTTCCTAGAGACGCTTTTCAAGCTAACGTGATGAGCTTAGGTCTCCATAGGGCTTAGTTTTTACATGTATTTAAGTGAGTGATGGAAATGTTTTTCTTGTATTAAGCATTTATGATATAAATATTGATGTTTCTTATCAATTATTCGTAAATATAAAATAAGGTAATAAGGCACATTGAAATGTCACCAGGCTTCTAATTGGCCTAGTCATATAAACAAATGCCCTGCCACTTAAATAGTGGTAGGATGAGACAGAACAATATTAACACCACATGTGTGTAATATTGAATTATCATTATACTTAGGTCGTATGAATGATAAGTTCTTATATCTAGTAGTCGGCTTAGTAAGTCTAAGATGAGACTTCTGAAAGTCAAATATGAAATTCCATGATTTCATATTGAAGCCTTATAACCGAGTTTTGAGTGTCAAGATTAACATTAGGCATTTTTATCTAGTGGCTCAGGTTGGTTTTTAGGTGAAAACTAGACTTGCGATTCACATGGCGTAGAATAATGACATGCCTAGCATAGTGGGAAGTATGCCATGACACACTTTTCATATTATGTGTGCTAGATGATGACATATTCGATGAGCGACAAGTGAATTCCCTTTTCCTGTCACTGTGTGACGCCCTATTGATGATACTCTTTGACTTAGAGTTATGATATGAAGTCAAGGCGACGTTGCTACCTTAATGCATTTCCAATGACTAAGATATATACATTGTAATGAAATATACTAGGAAAATAGTTAAGCTAAGATGAACTATTTTAATTGTCTACAGAGGAATAATTTCCCCATTACCATCTCAAGTCCAGGCGAATATATTCAATATATAACCATTTAATATATTGACAGGTATTAAAGGATAATGTATGCTAGTGGTGATGTTTTAGATGATTCGGGGTATTGTTTTCTTGTGAAAAGTAATATATTAGTTAGATGCTGACTTGATATAGTACTATTAATTTTATGGGTGCATGCCCCATTCCTCATATGAGGCATGAAGAGAATTGTTGGATGTGTAAATTATGGTTTATGTGACCGAGTGGGAGCTATTGCCCAAATATAACAGGTCACAATAATGACCCATATTAAGTGGGAGGTTACGGGAATATTAATCATTCTCATTAATTTCTTTCTTTAGTTAAGAAGCTTAGTGCTGTTTAAAAAGGGATCTGATGAGGGGCTTCCGTAATACAGCAGCTGACTCTCCCATTCGCAGTGATACAGTCATCATGTGGGATTTGTGTTTGGGGTGTGATATTTTTTGGTGACTCTAGTAGCCACCAAAGTGACTAGAATACTCGGGTTCGGGTTCAGATCATGGTTAGCAAACAACAATCAGATCTGATCACTTTTGCGCTAAGATCAATCCTTATTCCCTAACAAGAGGTACCCATAGAGATTCAAGGAAGGTAATTTTGAGATTGGTTGCTGGTTTAAATTTTTTTTGTTGTATTTTAGTGACTTTATATTAAGGTGGTATCAACTGCTGTAATGGGATTCAGGGGTTTATTTTTCTTTTTTCCTAGCTGTGTATTTGCAATTTAGGTATCAATTGTGTATTTGCCTCATAACGTTGTCCTGTGTTTTACTTTACTATTAATCGGGAAAGAAAGAGGCGTGTTGTCCAACATTAGATTCGTTGGACTTACAAAAATAATATGCTTAAATTTCACGTCATAGTTTCGGACAGTCTTCTACAATAGCACTTCTATAACTAGCAATTGTTTAACTTCCTTCCCCCTTTCTACTTATTTTCACTGAATCTGCTTCATTTCTTATGTTCCCTACGATAACCCACATGGCTGAAAATTTTTGGGTTCTTTTGAGATACAATAACGGATCGCTCCACTAATCAAATCAAAAGTGCCAATAATGGCATACTTGTGCAAAACATCAAATCAGATGAAAGAGGTAAAGCTACCAAACCCCTAAATTTGCATGTATTCTTTAGCTTAATGTGCATTTAATCCGTGTTTGACTCGTGGCAATGGTAATTGATGTGAATCCTTTCTGAACAAAATTGCTAGCACGCATAACGAAACATACAGTATACATGGTCAACAATAGGAAAAGAACTCCAGATGTCAAAAGAAAAGAAAAAAGTTCAAGCAAAAGGCGAACAATATATATATATATATATATATATATATATATATATATATATATATATATATATGTATGTGTATGTATATAAGAAACTTAATTTAGACGTAAAACGTGTCACTTTCATGCTAATTGCTGCTATGGCACAGTTGGATTGATGCATATGAACTTCTATGACTATTAACTCCTATTAAACAATTGTTAGTGATTAGTTCCTGATGTTTTACATAACCACCCATTGAATTAGATTATAAAAGCAATAAGAACAAAGATAAACAATTTAAACATAATGGACATAATAGTATAGGAAAACAGAATAATAATGTTATTTATCATCAACAAAAAGACAAGAAAGCAATAACCAATAACAAACAAACAGTACGACTCAACCCCCGGGGGGGGGGGGGGGCCTTAACAAGCGCTTAATTCTAATCGAGCAAGTGAAAGATGGCACATTATAAACGCTCAAGATTTCAAACCTAACACCAAGGCTAACTCCACAGCTAATTATTTTAAAATTGTACTAACTATTATTAATTAAAAATGCATTAGTGTGATGTTATAAAAAGATCATTAATATTTTCTTTATTAAATATTTCCAATGAATTGTTGTATCAAAATTAATACTAAATATTACAAGTGATTTATGTTAATAATTTTTTATCAGAAAATTATATCGTTAAGTGAAATTTGACTATTTTAATGCATTAGAAACTTTAATTTAATAATTTCTTGCTTATTCTTAAGTTTAAAATATTATTAACATTTTTCTACAAAAAACCTTAAAATATCTTTGGCGCTTGACATGGTTACTAAACGATTTAATATCATTTTTATTCAAACCTTTGAACTAAAAACTAAAAAAAGTTCCGTACATTGTACCGATGTAAGATACCAGTTTCTAGTTAAACACACCAACCACATACATAGCTGGAAGAGTATGATTGGAAGAAAGGCAATGTTGTAGGTCATTGTTAGCAAAAAGATCCAACAACCTTCAATTTATGTCTCTAAAATCTATTAGTTAGACAGGTGAAAATTCAAACTAATACTGGGGGCCTACCATCCATTTCACTAAAAAGAACAAGGCAGTAGGCTTTAAGTTTAAATTATGCCACATTTGAAGTTTGAAACAGTAGCCTTTGCTATGTACCTTTCAATGGAAATGAAGTTTTCACGGAGTTGCTTGCTTATTTTTTCTGATTTGGTAATGAATCTTAGTCCAGTTTGTGCCCGCTCAACCTGCAGCATAATTATAGCTGAGTTAACCACCATTGGACCCTCACTTACAATTTATTTGAGAACTATGGGTTGGAAAGCAACTTCAAAATGCAATGGAAAATATTAGGTGGCAATGGAAAAATGTTGCCCTTGAATTGCATATCTTATAATGGGATATGCAAATGTATCGTAGTGGTATATACTCACAAAATGGCTAATATGCAACAATTTCAGAATAGCATACTATTGCTTACAACTTAATCCGTTTAGATGTAAACGTTTTTTGACATAAGGGGTCTCTCTTAGTCTTTCTAACCGTGACGTAGTAAAGTCATCTAGCTAGAATAGGATAGACAGACAAATTAATTAAACAAAAATATGTACGTATGAAGATAAGTTAGTAGATTACCTGTTCAGCAACCATTGTGCTAAGCTGAGCATCATTTTCCTGGTTACAAAAATAACAACAAAGAGCATTCACGTTAAGTGCCTACCCACAATCTGTAATTATATCGTTAAGTACTATTACTGCAAAAACAAAACCAGACCACAGAGAGAAGTCCCCCATCGTCTGATATGAGGCAAGGGATTTTAATACACTTCTATTATTGAGGTTATAAATTAACGACCTTCAAAAGTTTGTAAGTTTTAACCTAATTGCTTGTACGACAGTTGAATAAGATTATTTCTAGACTTATCACAACTTATAACTGAAATAATTTTTTAGAATAATATTCACATCCAGCAATCTACATGCATATCAGGAAAACCTAGTTAAGACAATGTTTTAGTCACAAATCCCTAGTAATTATTGGAAATGCTTATTAATTATGATAACTGAAAGGAAAAGTTTGGGCAAAGAAGAAGCTAGAAATTTTTTGCCTTCTATATATTTGATAATGAATTAATCTTGCAAAAGCCCAACAATAACCATATTTGGCAAACAGCTGTTAGCCATTAGTTGTTAGTTATTTCTGTTAACTATTCGAATTAGCTGTTTGTAAAAAAAATATTTGGTGAGGTTAGCTGTTTCTAACAAAGTTATGGGATGAAAAGTTAATTCTACAAAAAGCTCTTTCAAAAAGCTAATGGAACTAATTTTTTCAAATTAGCTTTTCGGATCCAAAAACGCTACTCTAATAAACCATCTTACCAAATATTCAAATTAACTTTTTGACTAGGTCAAATAGTTGATTTTGATCCAAAAAATTATTTTTGGTTTAAAATAAAAACTCTTCAAAAAACTATTTACGAAGTACATCTAATATGACAAATGAATGGAAATTATTAGACAAGTCACCTACTAATGGGAATTCTCGAAATGGATCATAAAGGCACTACCCTTATCACTTTCTCCTTCAACTATAGGAGTACAGTGGCCAAATATCTAAGCTTCCTTTAAAAATACTAAAATTTGGTAATCAATCTCTTCTTGTTTTTCTTTTTGGGTTACCAATATATCTCTTCTCTTTGTCTACAATTTTAAACAAACTTAAAGAGATCCTATCCTAATTATTTAGTCAATTTATAAAGTTTTACATTGCGCCCAAAGACCTTTTTCAGCTCTCAAGAAGTTGTGTTCTCATGGCATAGCGATTAGGTTTAGCTCTCAATGTCAGAATAACAATAAATTATATTAACAAAATCAACACCTTTTTTTCTTTTGATAGAAAAATATTAAGCTCCACAAATAACATTGAAAGCACATAAACCAAGCAGAAATAAGGATTCAATCATATCACTTCAATATAAACTTTGGCTTCAATAGGGAATCCAATTTCGTGAGTTTTCATGCCCGGAAAGCAACATACAATTTCATCACATTAGTTCAAATTTGCTAAAGTTCCGTTCAAGGTTAAGTATCCAGCACAAGTAATATATGTAATTTGCAAATTGTTTGCACCAAGCATACATTCAAGCATAATGCGAAAAACTGTATAGGACCTGAAAGATGCTAAGCTGAAGCCTGAAGTAGAAGTGGACTAAAGTCGGCTTGTAGCTCCTCTGATATGCCTTATGTCAAGAGTTAATAATTCACACAAACTCTAACCCGTGCAGCGCTAGCAAACTCACTCGAAACCCTTCCTTAGTTTGCTAGTAAGCTATAAGTGTTGCTTGACGTAGGCTTTGTGAAGAGCTAAGTTAACACATACACACACTCTCTCTCAAAGAGAACTTAGAGAGAAAGTAGACACAAGAGGGTTTGCGAGAATGTCTTGTATTACACTTGGAAGTGCTTTGAATGTCTTCATATAAATGAGCCTCCTTGGGGGTATATATACACATCCACCTCCTCAATGGATGGTAGAGATCTATTTGATCCTATGAGTATGATTGTATATCCTGAATGTTCAATAAAAATATTCTAGATACTACACAAGTGTAGAATAATGTGGAACATTCTAGATAGTATTTTAAAATATTTTAGTGTAACCTAAAAGGTCCTAGAATACTCCAAAAGGTCCTAGATACTCTAGAAGATTCTAGAGCGCTCTAGAAGGTCTTAGAACATTCTAGAAGATTCCAACATATTTCATAAGGTACTATAGCATTCTATAAGATCCGGAATATTCTGGAAGTCTTCATAAACTCGATATGTCAAGTTCTCCCCCACCCAATCGGGCAACGACCTCTTTGCCTTTGACTCTGGTATGCTCAATTCCTAAGTTGCCTTGTTCACAAGGTGTGGCTCTTTCACTTGGTTGGGTTGATGTGTTGCATTTAACTACTCAGCATATCGATCCTTCGCATACTTGCATCTCGTCTTCATTCTAGCATGTTTCCTCATTTGTGCCAACTTCCAGGTGACATCGGTGGCACGACACCCTTAGGCCCCGCATCCCCCCTGAGGATGGCTATGTAACCTACCTCCCTATTCTCCATGAGTTGAAGGGCAGGCAACGCTCTTTCCTTCTTAGCCTCCCATCTCATGGGTATCACATGAGCTTGCCCCTCATTCGTGATGAACAAGGCATTAGCATAGGGGACTATGAAGCATTTGCCCTACCCAAGAAGTACACTCCTAGATAGAACTTTCAGTCATCAAGAGGAGCGACAATTATGTCGACCTTGCATCTCCATGACCCAACTCGAATGTTAGCCTCTCGAGCAGCTTCATAGATGGGAAGGCTCTTCACATTAACTCATTTCATGTAGTTCTTCTCCTTTTTGTAAGGTAAACAAATCTCATTGGTGAGCTCCTTGGACATATACACAGTGTTCGCTCTAGTGTCCACTGTAGCTTGGAAACTTTGGTCTCTATATGCATGAGGCTACCGTGTAGCTTCCCCAACTTAGTTTGATTTACATTGAGTAGTTTCATAGAAGCTTTCTTTCTTTCTTCCTCTTACCTCTACTCCTTTTGGACAAGAGCTGCAAGTTTGCCCTATTTTGGACACTTGAAGGCTTATTGAGGTCCGTTGCATAGGAAGCATGAGATCTTCTTGCATTGTCCCTTCGAGGAATCATTTTTGAACTCGACTAAGGGCCCGGTAGCGGCAATTATAGAGGCGAGGTCTTGCACACCATGCCTTTTAAGCTTCATCTTGACTCATCCACATAGGCTGTCGAGAAGCAAAAGAGTGCATCTTACTCCCCCATACTTGGAATTCCCAGTAGAAGCTCTTGGAACTCCTTGATGTAGTCCCGGGTGTGACCATACCTTATGTTGGAAGCGTCTTAGCTTGGTCCTTGCTTCATTCTTGCCATCCTTATGATACAATTCCTCCTTAAATTCCCTCTTGAATCCATGTCAAGTGTTAATGGGATTGGATCCTCTTTAGACATCATCACACCTGTGACTCCACCAACCAAGGGCAATATCTTTAAGAGATAAGGCAGTGTTGTTCACCTTTTGAGCATCATCCTTGATGCACATTGCGCTAAAATATGCCTCGAGTCCCCATAGGAAGTTATTGATCTCTGTTGCATTCTCACCCTACGGAAAGTAGGAAGTCTCGGTGTATTTCCCTTTGGAGCGATGGACACTTGGATGGACCCATTATGAGCCATCATGCCCATGAACACCTTTAGTTGAGCTTCAAAGGCCACGAGCCTTGCTTTGTATGCCTAAACCTCGACCTTGAAAGATTTAACGTCAGTCTTGCGAGCTTGGAGTTCGCCATCTTTCACGGCCTCGGACGCTTGAAAGGATATGATTTCCTTGTCGATGTCGGCTACCACGAGCTTCAAAGCCGCTTGTATCTTCCGATGAAGCTCTTCCATGTCCCCAATGGACTTGAGCTCCTCGACGTATTTGTCCATGCTCTAGACCCTACCCATTATGGTGGACATGGTGGCGGTGAACTCCACGAACCTATTCTCCACAAGGGCCATCACGCCTTTGTTTTTGTCCTTACCCTTCTTGCCACATTGTTGAGGGTTGCCGGCATTGGTTACCCTTGAAGTCAACATCTCTCAAACAAGTAAGCTCTAATATCAACTGCCACGGGTTGATAATTCACACAAACTCTAACTCATGCAGCGCTAGCAAATCACTCAAAACCCTTCCTTAGTTTGGTAGTAAGCTGTAAGTATTGCTTGACTTAGGCTTTGTGGAAAGCTAAGTAAGCACACACACACTCAAAGAGAACTTAGAAAGACAGTGGACATAAGAGAGTTTAAGAGAATGCCGTGTATTACACTTGGAAGTGCTTTGAATGGCTTGATGTAAGTGAGCCTCTTTGGGGGCATATATATAGATGTAACCCCTCAATGGTGAAGATCTATTTGATCATTCGACTATGATTGTATATCCAGAATATTCAATATAAATATTCTAGATAGTAAACGAGTGTATAATAGTGTGGAACATGATAGAGGATTCTAAAATATTTTAATGCAATCCAAAAGTTCCTAGAATATTTCAAAAGGTCCTAGAAACTCTAAAAAGTTCTAGAACAATTTAGAAAGATTGTAGAGCACTCTAGAATGTTTTAGAACATTTGAGAAGATTCTAGCATATTTCATAAGGTTCCAAAGTGTTCTGTAAGATCCAAAATACTCCAGAAGTCTTCAGAAACTCAAACTATGATATTATCTTCCACCCAATTGGGCAATGACCTTGTTGCCTTTGGGTCTTGTATACTCGAGTCCTAAGTTCTCTTGCTCACAGGGAGTGGCTCTTTCACATGGGTGGGTTGATGTACTGGATTTAACGGCTCATCACATCGACCCTTTGCACACTTGCATCTCATCCTCATTCTAACATGTTTCCTGCTTTATGCCAACTTCCCAAGTGATGTTGGTGGCATGACACCCTTAGGCCCCTCACTACAAAAAAATAATGTACATGCCCACACTTATCTGTCTACACTTAAGGAAGTGTGGGATGAAAAATCACGAACTTTTCAACTTTACACATTATAAGTGTGAGGAACCCATAAATCTCCTTCTACATTTATTAACTAAGGACAATTTATAACATCCACAATTTATACGGTACCTTCATATCCGATTTATACTCATAATCATTATTATTTTTAAATTTTTATTTAATTTTATTTTCTTTGTAGGTGTTGAATAAATTGAGGAAAATGCAAGACAAAAAAGGCAAAAAATAAAATAAAATAAAACTCAAATCTACCCGATTATTTGCCACGTGCTGGGCACATGCCCCCCCCCCTTCCACCACTTATCTCCTCATGTCTCTCTCCTTTCCCTCATCAAAAAGAAACCCACTCCACAATCTTCATCAGCCCTAAGCAAAAAAGGCAAAAAGAAATCCCAATCCCTTAACCTTCATCTTTTCTCTCTCTTCGCCATCTTTCTACCTCTCTCGAACTCATTCCATATCAACACCATCATCAACACCCCCATCACCACAATTACTCTCATCCATTCTACTATCTTCATCAGCCAACACATCATCACCCAAATGTCCATGCCATTCCACACCAAGGGCTGAGATCGAGCCGACTCAGGTATAAATTGAAGGCAACAGCGTTTGGGCGAGGTAATTGGGGAACCTAGGTATTAATTAGTTGTAGTTTAAGTTTTTTAGGCTAAATTTAGGGCTTCTTGTTCGTTTAATTTTAGTTTTTAGATTTTTATGGTTGAATTTAAAGTTTTGTTTTATAGATTTTAGGGTTCACTTTTCGATATTTCGACTCTAATTTCGAATTTGAGATTTGATCTTTAGCCTTCAATTTCATATAATTGAACTTTTTTGCATTGATCTAGAGTAGGTTTCATGAATTTTAGCTTGTATTCGACTATTTTGGGTTTGGGTTGCTCTTGGTTGACTTTGAATTCCCTATCCCTTGTTTAGTTTCTCTGTTGTTTATGCTCTAATGCTTTGTTTCTTCTCTGTTTGTTTGCTGCATGATTTGGACTTGGTGTTGCTCTAGTGCTCGGTTGCTTAGCATTTTTTTTTGTTTATGGTAGTGCTTAAGAAACTGGTCTGGGTTCTTAACTAGGTGGATGCCTTAACCGTTTCCTTTGCTTCTGTTTCTACTTTGTTTTTTTATTTGGATGAATGTGGATAACCACCTTGAATGGAGCTTGAAGCTAGGTTGAGCTGTAGAGCAAGGAAGCCCTAAGGTCTATTCACCCTTCCCCTATTCTGGTTATTTCATTAAACATACTGTCTATTATCTTTGTTATGTTGTCTTTAAGAGCAGGATAATGATGTTGGTTTTTCTCATTTTGGGTGTTGGTTCTATATTAGGTTTAGTTTTACTTTTCATTAGTTCATTTCATTTATCTTATGCTTAGTTGAATGGTGATGATTGTATTAGATTCTCAGTTTGAGGGCATTAGTTCTCTTTGAGTGATTTAATTTGGTCTAATGTAGTTAATATTAGATTAATTAGTCTAATCCCCTCTTTTGTGACCTTAATCTTTTTCACTCAAACTCTTTGACTGTGGTTTCATAGTTCTTTGTGCATAGTTATTGCAATGTGGATTTAGACATACAGTGGATATGATCTTCATGAGAGGTAAATTTTCCAAAATTCGTGCTTGTTACCATTGTGTTAACCCCAACCCCCAAAGTCGGCCCAACAAAACAAGAAAAAAGAAAAAAAAGGGATCTACATCTACAACATCAACATGCAGCTTGAATGGTACCCTTAAGAAAAGTTGAGGACCTTGTTTAGCTGCTTGAAATTGTAATAAGAAGTTGTGTGAAGTCTCTAATAGCCAGGACCCAGTAGAGCTAGCTATATTTGTGCGTGCTCTGTATATTAAATAACCAGTTCGTGACTTTGTTTTATGAGCACCGGAACCAGTTGAAGATCTGGGACGTCTCTGTGTTTGTTCCTTTTTTTTTTCTGCTTTTATTTTGCGAATGTGGATTGGGCACCAAACCTTGCTTTCACTCCCCAATCTTTTTGCATTATGACTGTGTATTGTACTTTCCATTGGTTTGCTTGTTTACCTTACTTTTTATGGGGTGTTAAAACTTATAAAATGCTTTCAATGCCAGCTTCAACCAGCAAGCCAGACATTTCAGTCTTCTTGGAAGCATAGTAGTGACTTTCAAGTTGCTTCACCAACTTTGACACCTTTTGAGAAAAAGTTTGCAAAGTTGTAAGTACGGATCTTCAAGAAATTGGTCACACATTATTGTCGCCTTATTCTTCGGCAAGCTTGTTTATTTTTTAGATAGGTAACCTGATATATGGTTAAACTTTAGAAATCTACTGCACAGAGATTGCGGTAAGCTTTGTACTATGTTGCAAAAATGTTGTAATTATATTTGGGAGCTGCACAGTAGAGTAAAAACTCATAAGGGATGAGGGTTCAATGGGTGTTGTTTCTTGTAGCTTGCAATGCTTATTACAAAGTTTATATGCTTTCTAATTCAAAACTACTATGCCCTTTCTTTGATGCCATTGGGGATAGGGCATAAATAGTTTTTAGAATAATCCAAATGATTATTCCTGCTGTTTGTACTCTATGTTGACTATCTTTAGATGTTGGTTTGGTTTGTTTGATGTGTTTTTAGAAAGTTGACTTTATAGAGCCCCCCCGCGCTGCAGCCCCATCTAGCTGCTGCATGTCACTCATGGATGTTATTATCTACTCTGTTTTAGCACTTCTAGTGTTTTTGGTTGGTTTTCATTAATGATACTCATGTTATAGGTCTCTAAGTGTGCCGCTTCCAAGGCAAGAAACATTGTCTAGACACTCCTTTTTAGGTCCCAATGGATTTAGGAACCAGTGGTAGGGACCAAAAGCAGAAACTAAGGTGAGTAATATTGCATCTCGTCCCTCAAATATTACTAGTTTGTCTTTTTACCATAATTTCTCCAATTCTACGCAGGTGTGCTACCCAAGTTACCCTGAGTTGACTCCTCTAGAAGATTTAAGGTTAGCCATCTTTTATCTATGTTTGCCTCTTTCTGATGCTGATTGGAGTTCTCTGATATTAGATTTCCTTCTTTGGAAAAATTTGCAAGTGTTATATCTAACTTTTGCTAGTTCTTATGTCATTAAAGCCCAATTCAAGTTACACAAAATGAAGTTCAAACTCAAAAGATATAAGACGGGATATGGAAGCAATCCTATCGATGGTAGATGGTCACAGCTTGAAGAGGATATGCCCCTAGCAATTGTAAGGCAACCAGCATATATATATATATATATATATATATATATATAATATATATATATATATATATATATATATATATATATATATATATATGTATATCTATCTATCTATATATATATATATATATATATATATATATATATATATATATATATTATATATATATATATATATATATATATATATATTCTTTGCCTTACCCCGCCCCATCCCCAAAAAAACAAAGAAAAAACCAACTTATGATAAGATGATGCATATTCCACAATTTTTTTGACTCGATCTTTCGCTGCTTCTACTTTCATATTTCACAATTTCTGTTTTATTTTCTGGTTCTCTATTTATATGTTCTGCTATGATGTAAAGGGAAATTTTTTGAACTTTCACAGTGCCAAACATTAAACGAGGAAGAGATATTGAAGGTTCAGGACAGATTGTCTTTGTTTACCCTTGGATGGATTCATGTAAGTGCTTCTAAATCTACGATAGCTATTGTATTCTCTTGATAGATATGTCTTCTACATTAAATCCTGCTCAATGTTCCTAATAAGGTGTTAGAATGGTCATTTGAGCCAATATGATTCTTAACACCGTTAGTCGCTTTCTCTTTTCCCTTTTTCAGTAGTTGGAGAAGGTTGGGTGAGGTGGATAAGGGTGGCTGGTTTGCGTGTCCTTCAAAGTAATTCTATATGTTCTAATTGTGCAAATGCCAATTTCTCCCTCTTAACTTCACTGTGGCTGCATTGTGTTTTGCCATGGTGATGAAGTTTTGGCTGTGGAATTTAGCAGTGCTGATGTTTGGGCTCATATGAACTTACTGGTCAAGCACAATTCAGTCAGTCACAAGTTTCATCTGAGTTGAACAATTTGGCCATCAAATAAATTATTGAAGACTTTATTAAGATATATTTTTTGCTGCCTTTATGTCCCTGTCATGTAATATTTTATGGTTTTTCGTTTTGTACACACACCCAACACAGACGTGCTTCATGTCATCAATTGACCTGCATACGCATTACTCATACCAGGTAAGGGAAAATCTCGTTAACTCTATCTTGTACTTTTTTGTTCTTTTAATTTCCCCTGTAAAAAATTTTAATAGTTGTTCCTTTGATATAAGTCATTATTTCTTGTTTAGCAACTTCCTTGTTGCTACAGATGATTGTACTCAAATTTTATTATGGTTGGGGGAACAGCCACGTAGATTGTTAGAGAATGGCTTGCTTTGCTAGATTGAATAGGGCCCTGCTGAGTCTGTGTTCTTTGTCATTCTATCTGATGCTAAGTCTTTAGTTTGTTATGTGAATTTTTATGTTGTCTTTGCTGAAATAGCAATGGGCTTCTCACTTGTAAATAAAAAATAACTTTTTGGCATTCCAATTCGATGGGCATACAAAAGCAACAAATGGTGTGCGACACTACCTTATCACATTAATCGTATGTAGCGAGTAGTGACTCTCACTAGTCTCCTGCCTAGGGTTGGTGTTCTCATGGATTTTGTCTAGCTGTTTAACCCAACAATTATAGAGAGGCAATTTTTTTGGACACTTGATGATTTTTTGGGGTCCCGGGGGGGATTGATACTTCACAACAAATAAGCAGTAGAACATGGTTTGTTCACTTTGCAACTTAATTATTTGTGCAAGTTAACTAAGATAAGAGATTAGTGTCCATTTGGTATTTGGTGTAGGCTGATTTTGTTTGACATAAAGATTTAAGAGTTATTTTAAGATTTGACATTCTTGACGAATACTGGTATACTGGGATTGGATTTTTCATTTTTGTAAGTCAACTTGTAGGTTGCTGATGCTGAAAAGGCGTGGCAATGATTATGTCATGATTGTTGTAACTCAGTTCGCACAAATTGTGATGCATAGTGCTATAGGGAAAATAACACTCGATAAGACTTTTATGGAGAGAGATACTTTAAATGCTAACATTGTGGTAAGTTTCTTCTTCTAGTTCTCTTGATTATTTGTTGTAATTTTTTCCAACAACATAAGGGATTAGCCTCGTATTTTATTCATGTATAGCATTCTTTATCCCCTTCAAGTTTGCGTTTTTGTTTTTGTGCTTGAGAAATAAACACTGGTATCTCTTTGACAATAATGTTGTTGAACCTCTCATAATTCAGGTTGAACTTGGCCGTGGTTGTATTATTGGTTGAACTCGCTTTTGGTTCTATTGTTAGTTGAACTTACCTAGGTCCTATATATGGCTAGTTGAACTCGATTGTGGTTATATTCTTGGTTCAACTCTATTGTGGTTCTATAGTTGGTTGAATTCTGCGGTGTGTCTTTTAGCTTGATTCTGCCGAGTCTGCGTCTTAGTTAATCTCTTTCGTGATCTTTTCTAATAATTCATTTTTTGTGTGTGTTTCAATTTTCTGATTGGTTGCATTTCTGGAGCTAACATATCTCAGTGAAGAAAACAAAGATGGAGCTTTTTTATATATTCTTTGACGTTAGACATGTTGTTAAAGTATGTATTCTTTGACGTTAGGCAAGAATATTTAGTTTTGATTACATTAGTCTTTGTTGATGTGTATACAATTAATTTTTTTTCAGGCACTAATGTGTAATTTATTTAATTCATGTTTGATCTACTTTAATTTGTTGGTTTATTAATTTTATTCATTTATGTAGGGTGATGCGAGCTGGTAATTAGTATAAAATTTATTAATTAGAAAAAGAACAATTGTACACAATTGTTCTACTTTTAATTTAATAAGTTTTATATTAATTACCAGCATTATTTTTAAAAAAACTAAAGCGACACTAGTAACACTTTTAAGTGTGGAGAATATTATGACTTCTTGCGTCTTCTAGAATGGGCATAGTGTAAGATAACCGCACATCAATTGTGGGTAATTAGTATTTACTTCGCATTTATAAGTGTGGAGAATATAGCTCTACCCACATTTTCATTAAGTGTGGAGAACACTTTCACACACTTAACTTCCCCACATTTAGTCTAAGTGCGGACAACTGCTATTTCTACACTTATAAGTGTGGTTATTAGCAAAATTAAATGTGGAAGGAAGCATTCTTTTTCGTAGTGCCTCATGCTTCTTAAGGGCGACTAAGTAACCTACGTCCCTATTCTCCATGAATTGAGGGGCAAGTAGCACTCTTTCCTTCTCAGCCTCCTATCTCATGGGTGTCGCGCATAGTTACCCAGGTCGGCATTCGCTTTGGCATGTGGTACGGGAACGGGAACATGGGACGCCACCCACAAGGAATCGGGTATGTTTAGGTACAATCTTGGGTACGTGGTTTGATGTTGGGAGGATCAAATTAATTTGTAAAAAAAAAAATTAGAAGGTAACGGATATAAAATAAAGTGATAATATTCAAGGATATATTGGATAACCCCTAGTCTTTGAACCAAAACGGAAAAAAAAAATGTTAGAATATTATAGTATTTTTGGTAATTTGGTTAAGACTCGTAAAATAAGAAGTATTAGTCTTTTAAAGCGACTTATTATTTTTCTACATTTATTATAGGTATAAAATCTAATCATATAATGCTCGAAGAGGTAGATGGTGAAAATTATAAATTCTAAAAGTGGCATTAAGCCATTAACGGTTAACAAAAGAAGAACATACAATGATTAATTTTTTTTTTTTGGAAATTATACATTCATTGTACTCTGTCGTGGTAACTTAAAATGGGTTATAAACTTTAATGACTTCGAAGCTGGCAAGCAGTCAAAGGGTTGAATAGGCTCACATTCATCGCACTCTGTAGTGGAACTTGCAATAAACTAAAAAAGAAATAATTGCAATTTGATTCCCAAAAATAAATTGAAAAATAACTTCTAAAAAGAATCTGGCACCTTCTACTAGGTGCCTTTTCATCTCCCTCTCCCTTTGCCATCCATTGGCATTAATGAGTTAGATTAAAAATAATAAAAATATGAAATCTTTGCAGACTGCTCATTGTTTCCATGGTGGTCAAGAGTCTCTTCCCTTCCTTCCTCTCTAAGTTTAATTTCAAATGAGTTACAGTGTCTTGCCAATTTACTAAAACTCTTCTCATGGCTTCTGGGCCACAGACTTTGCCGAATTGGAATGCTACCCAACTTGATCCGGGTCATCTTCGACCCACATTTGGGGATGAATGAACTGGTACACAGTTCCATGCCTCGACACGCGATCCGGGTAACAATGGTATCGCGTGAGCTTGCCTCTCGTTCATGATGAACAAGGCACTAGCGTAGGGGACTATAAATCCTTTGCCCTATCCAAGAAGTAAATTCCTAGATAGAACTTTTGATCATCAGGAGGAGCGGCAGTTATGCCGACCTTGTATCTCCATGGCCTAACTCGAACATAAGCATCTCGTGTAACTTTATAGATGGGAAGGCTCTTCACATTAACTCCTTTCATGTAATCCTTCTCCTTTTTATAAGGTAGGTTAATCTCATTAGCGAGCTTCTTCATCATATACATGGTGTCCGTTCCAGTGTCCATTATAGCTTAGAGTTTCTTACCTCTAACTTTAGTCTCTACATATATGATACCACTGGGTTGCTTCCCCACCATAGTTTGGATTGCATTGAGTAGTTTCATGGAAGCTATCTTCCTTTCTTCCTCTTGCCTTTTCTCCTTTTGGGTAAGGGTGGCAAGCTTTCTCGTTTTGGACACTCGAAGACTCGATGAGGTCTATTGCATAGGAAGCATGAGATATTCCTTGATGTCTCATCCTTCTTTCCCTTCCCTTTGTCCTTTAGTGTGGATGGCCTATTGCACCTAGGAGAATTGCCCCAATCTCCCCCGCCTTTGCCACCCGTCTTCTTGCTTTGTCCTTTCAAGGAGTCCTTTCTAAACTCGATCAAGGACTTGGTGACGGCAATTATGCAGGCGTGATCTTGCACACCATGCCTTTTAAGCTTCATCTTGACTCATCCATATAGGCCATCGAGGAAGAAAAAGAATATATCTTGCTCCCCCATACCTAGAATTTCCAAGAGAAGCTCTTAAAACTCCTTGATGTAGTCCCAGATTTGACCCTCTATGTGTTGGTAGCGTCATAGCTTGGCCCTTACTTCATTCTTGTCATCCTCATGATAGAATTGCCTCTTAAATTCCCTCGTGAATCCATGTCAAGTGTTGATGGGATTGGATCCTCTTTGGACATCATCACACCTGTGACGCCACCAACCAAGGGCAATATCTTTAAGAGATAAGGCAGCGTTGCTCACTTTTTAGCATCATCCTTGATGCCCATTGCCGTAAAATATGCCACGAGTCCCCATAGGAAGTTATTGATCTCCCTTGCATTCCTCACCCCGCGGAAAGTAGGAGGTCTCGGTACATTTCCCTTAGGAGTAGTGGACACTTGGACAGACCCATTATTAGCCATCGTGGCCATGCACACCTTTAGTTGAGCTTCAAAGGCCTTGATGCCTGCTTTGTACACCTCAATCTCGGCCTTGCAAGCCTCAACCTCGGCCTTGCAAGCTTGGAGCTTGCCATCCTTGGCGGCCTCGGACACTTGAAGGGCTTAAATTTCCTTGTTGATGTCGGCTACCATGAGCTTCATAGCTGCTTGCATCTCCCCATGAAGCTCTTCCATATCCCCAATGGACTTGAGCTCCTCAATGTGTTTGTCTATGTCTTGGACCTTACCCGTTAGGGTGGATATGGTGATTGTAAACTCTACGAGCCTATCCTCCACGAGGGCCATCATGTCCTTGTTTTTGTCCTTATCCTTCTTGCCATCTTGTTAAGGGTTGCCGGCATCGGTCACACTTGAAGTCAAGGTCTCCCAAACCAGTAAGCTCTTATACCAACTGGCATGGGTTGATAATTCACATACACTCTAACCTGTGTAGTGCTAGTAAAATCAGTCGAAACACTTCCTTAGTTTGCTAGTAAGCCGTAAGTGTTGCTTAACTTAGGCTTCGTGGAATGCTAAATAAGCACACACACAAAGAGAACTTAGATAGAAAGTGGACACAAGAGAGTTTGGGAAAATGCCCTATATTGCAGTTGGAAATGCTTTGAATGCCTTGATGTACAAATAAGCCCCATTGGCGGGGTATATATACACATCTACCTTCTCAATGGACAGTGGAGCTCTATTTGATCCTCTGGCTATGACTATGCATCCAGAATGTTCCATACAAATATCCTAGATACTACATAAGTGTAGAATAGTGTGGAACATTCTAAAGAGTATTCTAGAATATTTTAGTACAACCTAAACGATCCTAGAATACTCTAAAAGGTCCTAGACAATCTAGAATATTCTAGAACAATCTAGAATGTTCTAGAACAATCTAGAAGGTTTTAGAATATTCTAGAGGATTCTAGCATATTACAGAAGGTTCCAGAGCATTCTAAAAGATCCTAAAACATCAACAAGTCTCCGGAAATTCGATCCGTGACACTAAGCATGTCTATTACTAGTAGATAATTGTACAATATCACTATTTTATTTTATAACCCTCCATATATTAACGTCTTCTGCATCATTTTCCATTCATGATATATAACCTCTTAATTCTTAATGCCTATTGACATTTAGTATGTTTTATTTTTATGCTTTTAAATGTTGTTCAATTTTTTATATTATGTGTTATCTTCTTTTACATTTAAAAAAAATTATAACCTTATAAAAAAGCATACCTTCTCTTAGTGATAAGATTATGTACATATAAACTTCGCCGTACCTTACTTTGCCTGTAGAATCAAAAATCGGATAATTGTTATTTTTGGCTGATTGTACAACCATGAGCTAAGGAAAAGATATTATTGAGCGAACATCACCTCCTGCAGTTGTTACGAATTAACAATGTTATGCCTCTTAATAGCCTTATGTGGCGTTCGGTTGAAGGTAATATACTTACTACACAATGAAATCAACCATGTAATGTAATCATCGGTGCAATGGAATGGGATAATAATTGCATTACAATGTTTGATTACAAAGTTTTCGTAATTGTGATGGAATGAATTCATTTATTAAAAATAGTTCATTTTGCACGTGGCATGAAGTACTTGCAATTCAGTTTATTTTTATTTTGCCTAATTTAATTATTTGTAGCTTTCTTGGCATTTATCACCCAATATCTTATCATCATGATCATGATGTTTCACATGAGACTTACTTCATCCTGTTTCCTCTAAATTACAATAATATAATATTGTTCAAGTTTAGTCAGTAGAGAGAGAAGATTATGATAATGATATGAGTGAGAGAGTGAGTGAGTGTGTGTGTGTGTGTGTGTGTGTGTGTGTGAGTGAGAGAGAGAGAGAGAGAGAGAGAGAGAGAGAGAGAGAGAGAGAGAGAGAGAGGGAGATAATGTCTAGAACGTACAAAAATATAGTTATAATAATACGATCATGGTTTGTTAAACTTTATCTAATATGGAGAGGAGAGAGAGGGGTTGGGGGGCCTTCAAACCTTTAAAACTATGGTAGTGTAGTACCAAGATATGAGAAGTACATGAGAGACAATGGAGAAAAGAGAGAGAAAGTCCCTAAATATAATAACTTATGGTTGGATAGGCTTTGATTCAAAGGTATGCAATCATAATGATTCAGGAAAAGTCAAGTAATTATATTTAAATAGATTGAGGTAAATACGATTACAATATAATCTTGATTACATCCTTAATGATAACTAAACATGATAATGGAATCATCATTGCCATTTTAATTACATTACCATTTTGATTATACAGAACCAAATGAGCCATCTAGATAAAGAAAGTGAATAGTTCTGTAAGGAGTTTGCACTCCTTTACAATTGCTACTTCCAAGTAATTTCACGTAGAATGAGAGTTCTAATCCTAGCTATTAGAAATTTTTCACCCAGGGTCGGGTGACCGTCTTCAACTTTAAAAACTGAAAAAAATTTAATTTAAATTAAAAAAAGGAACGTAGAATGGGTGATAGAGGGTGCAGACAGATAGGATTAGATAGTGAATTTTAGCACGGAAAACGTACGAACTAGCCTACCACATGCTTACAGATAAAATCAATTTAAAAATTTCACCTATGCAAGCCTATATCCTAAACTCTAAGGTTCCATTTGGTCTTTAGAAAATTTCACCTATATAGGTCAATCACAAGAAAAAAACTCTAAACTCTAAGATCCAAACGGAGCCTAAAGTAAGCAAAGCTTGGTTAAAATATACCTATTCAAGTAGCCATTCAAAGTCCTCATAGTGCTCCCTACAGAGAGGTTGCTAGCGACTTGCATCACAATTTAAAAGTTGTAGAAATCAACTATTTATCCGCCGTGTCATCTGGCTAATTTAGTCCAAAAAACTAAGCTTGCTTTTTACCCAACTTTTATCTTCTTATAATGTGTGTGTGTATATATATACACACACACACACACACACACACACACACACACACACACACACACACACACACATATATATATATATATATATATATAAACTTTTTTAGAAAGTAGAATTGCTAACCAATAGATATTTGGTCAACTCGACATCATATCATATCATCATATCATCACATCATATAGACACACACCAATACATATCTTTCAAAATTGGGAAAATTACTAATAGGTGTTCATTTAATTTTTATATTACTCAAAAGGCATTTCAATTAGGCGTTATTTTTAGGGACAACAGCAGACACTGTGTATGCACTACCATGTTCATATCCTTAGTATTTTATCATCTGCCCTTGCTATTTGTTGCCTCCTCTTCCCTCTCTACTTTGCCCCATATGTGCCCCTTTATTGTTAGCTTTCAATTTTTTGTCTATTTTTGTAAAGTAAAGAATCCTGGAGATTTTTTATCAGTCAATTAAAATTATCTCTAAAATGAACCTAAGTTACTCTTCATATAATGAAAGTAATTTTATTAACATTAATAATGCAATTTGTAATTAGATTATATTTACAAAAGTACTTAATTAAGAATTGCCTCCAAATTTTTTTCAAAAAATTAACTTCAAATGAGGTCCTTAAAAATAATGTTTAGAAAAGTATTTTTTAATTTAGCATCAATTATATTTCATAAAAAATTAACATTACAATTAAATATCTTATAAGAAAATAAAATTTAGACTCTTAAAAATAAGGTTTGTACTTTCTCGTTCCATTTATAACTTTTTTATTTTTGTGAATATTATTAAAATACTAAATTCTTTTTTTTCATATACTTAATAGCAAATTCAACTTTTTTCCCTGTTTTAAATAATATATATAAATCCTATGTACAGTCATCTCTCTGTACAAGAACAAAGGTGATATTCAAGATTATAATAATTTTAGGGGTATAAAGTTGCTCAGCCGCACTATGAAGTTATAGGAGATGGTGATTACGAGAAGGTTGCGGAAGGATGCTTCGATTTCAGAGAATCAATTTGGTTTTATGCCAGGCAGGTCAACCATAGAGGCGATTTACCTCCTTAGAAGGCTCATGGGTGCGTATAGAGATACAAAGGTGGATCTTCCTATGGTGTTCATTGACTTGGAAAAAGCTTATGATAGAGTTTCGCGTGAAGTGTTATGGAGATGAATGGAAAAGAAAGGAGTGTCACCCTTGTATATTCGAGTTATTAAGGATATGTACGAGGAAGGTAGGATGAGTGTTAGGACGCCCGGCAGGGTCACCAATGACTTCTTCATTGGTATGGGCCTGCATAAGGGTTTCACCTTAAACCCTTTTCTTTTCACTCTGATTATGGATGAACTTATAAGAGGGATTCAAAATGCGCTACCATAGTGTCTGCTATTCGCAGATGACATTGTTCTTATTGATGAGACCAGACAAGGAGTTAATGACAAGTTGGAGCAATGGAGGCCTACACTGGAAGCTAAGGGTTTTGGAGTAAGTAGATCGAAAACGAAATACCTTCATTGTTGTTTCAGTAGAAGGGTAGATGTAGGGGGAGAAGTCACCCTAGATGGGAGGTCGACACCTAAGGTTGATAAGTTTAAATATCTAGGCTCGATCATTTAGTAGAATGGGGATATGGACAAAGATATTAACCAGCGAATAAAAGTGGGCTGGCAAAAATGGAAGTTTGCCTTAGGTGTGCTGTGTGATAAGAGGGTGCCTCTAGGATTGAAACGCAAAGTCTATTGTACAGTAGTTAGACCGGCTATTCTCTATGGATCGGAATGTTGATCTCTAAAAAAGACGCAGGTTCAAAGGTTGATGGTAGCAGAGATGATGATGATTAGATGGATGTGTGGTTATACGAGAGTAGACAGAATTAGGAATGGAGTAATCAAGGACTCAGCTAAAGTAGCTCCCATCGAAGATAAGATGAGAGAAACAAGGATCCGATGGTTTGGCCATGTGAAAAGAAGGAGTGTGGACGCTCTAATAGGGAGATGTGAGATGATCAACATCCCTAAAGGCAAAAGAGGGAGGGGGCGACCAAAGAAGAGTTTGGACGAGGTGATTAGAGAGGACTTAAAAGTTATAGGTTTGATGGAGGACCTGGTAGGATAGGAAGTTATGGCGGGATAGGATTAAGATCTTAGATTGCAGAGAGTCAATCCCGTAGTTGTCTTTTGGTTATAGTGGCTTAGTGCTGGTTTTTTTTTTTTTTTTTTATGCATGTCGTATTTGCATGTAGGTAGTACTTTCTTCTGGGAAGAGACAACATTTACTTACCCCTGATTATTAAGGTATATTACCTTCCTCTGTTATGTTGTTCTTACATTTTATAGCTTCAACAACTTGTCCTTTTAATTTATCGTAGTCATTCCTTGCTATGTATCCTTAATTTTCCCATAAAATGTTTTCATAAAAGCTTTCTTCTTTAAAATATTTTCATAAAATCCTTTTTTGTGGGTCTCTTAAAATTAGCCTCTCTACAGGTAGGAATGCCGGTAGAGGTAAGGCTGCCTACAACTGGATCTCCCCAGATCCTACAAAAGCAGGACCCACACTGGGAGATGGTGTTGTTATTGTATATATAAATCCTATCTTAGGGGGTGTTTGGTGAGGAAAAAAGGGTTGGGGACCTGAATCCTCATGTTTCAAGTTCCTCTCCCTAATGTTTAGTGATAAATTTGGGAAAAGGAACTTGATACTTGGGAGGATCAAGTTCCCCCATAAACCCTGGAACTTGAACCCTTCTATTATTGGGGGGTTTCAAGTTCTCATCCCCAGGGTTCAATATTGTTGTTGTTATTGTTGTTATTATTGTTGTTATTGTTATTATTATTATTATTATTATTATTATTATTATTATTATTATTATTATTATTATTATTATTGTATAATTATAATTATAATAAAAAATAATTATTATTATTATACTATAATTATAATAATAATTATTATTATTACTATAATAATAATAATTATAATAATAATAATATGATAATGATTATTATTATTATGATTATGATTATTATTTTATAATTATAATTATAATAAAAAATAATTATTACTATTATACTATAATAATAATAATAATTATTATTATTACTATAATAATAATTATTATTATTACTATAATAATATAATAATAATAATAATTATTATTATAATTATTATTATTATTGTTATAATATAATAATTATGATTATTATTATTATATAATTATAATTATAATAAAAAATAATTATTATTATTATAATATAGTTATAATAATAATTATTATTATTACTATAATAATAATAATTATAATTATAATAATAATTATTATATTATTGTAATTATTATTATTATTATTATAGTAATTATTATTGTTATTATAGTAAATATTATTGTTATTATAAATATTCATACTTGCATATAATATTTCTAAAATAAAAACAGAGTTGATTCTATTCCAAAACTACTCACCAAACAACAAGGAGTGGGATTTGATTCTATTCCAGTTTTCACTAAACAACTGGGTTCAGGATTCAAGTTCCATGCCCAACCCCCCAGGATTCAAGTCCTGATTCTATTCCATTCCAATTTCCCTCACCAAACAGGACCTTATTATTCTTTTTTATATAAGTGAACTATCTTTAAGATTTTGTTGTCCAATTTTGAATAGAAATTTTATAAAGTAAAAGTTTCATTCTAGTTCATTATTGGAAAATTGTCGTTTTTTTCTTTTTAGTTTCTTCTTATTTCAAGTAAACTTTTTATTGGTTGATTTCCTGACTTTTGTTATGATCTATTCATTTATTTTATTTTTATTTTTATTTTTATTTGTAAGAAACATCTTTGTTATTGCTTTAGATGAAACTTAATGGTTTTAGGTTAAGAGTATAAGCTTGAACCTTTATATCCATTAATGGCATTTCCAGTTAATGAGTCCGTCTATCTAGTTTACAATAAATAATTCTTTCATATGAGATATGTGGATAATGCATTGTTAAAAATTGACAACATTATAAGTCGTATGTGCAATAAGAAACAACGTCATCTACTATCATTTTTCAACAAAGGCTAGGGTTTAAGGTTTAGGGTTTGGACATTAGACTTTAGCATTTAAGGGGGCTGTGCATGCGTGTGTGTGTGTATAGACACACATTTATGTTTAATGATGAGGTGTTTTAAAGAGCAAGTGACTATGCACGTGTCTCTTAATAATACATGATTTTATCATTATGATATGTATGATAATTGTTATCAAACCCTTGAAAATATACTCAAGATAACCCAAGTCATAAGGATAACTTGGGTTAACATAGATGGTCAACCTGGGTTAACGCCAATAAGCAACATGGGCTATTCTTGCAGATTTTGTGAGCAACCTGGCAGTGATATTATTGCCATTCAATTAATTTCGACAAAGGACTAGGAGGGATCCATTTGTAAGGAGTCTGATTACGGGTTTTAAACTATGTAAGTCTTTTTTCGCATTTCTTGGAACTTTTTATCTCCATCTTTCTTTCACTTTTTGTAGTTTAAGGTTTAGGATTTGGCAATCAAACCTCAACTACCAAGGTTGAACTCTAAACCCTAGTATCAAGGTTTGGTGTTTGGGGTTTATAGTCTAGGGTTTGACCTAAGATTCTACTATCAAAGTTTAAGGTTTTGTTGTCTAGAGCTAGCATTTAAGATTTTAAGATTTATGGTTTAAGAGCTAAAATACACATATCGATGTGAAAGAATGAGCATAGGAGACAAAGTGATTATGTATGTAATGCTTAGTAACAAGTATTTTCTCATTATGACATATGTAATAATTTAGGATTATATTAGTAAAAGAAAAAGAAAAGTTGTTACAAAATAAAATTCAAAGATTAATGAATTTTGATCATCTTTTTAAGTCATTATTAAACGTGACAAAGGAGTTGATACTTATAATGAGCTCAACTTTGATAGTTGAACCTTAGGATCAAACCCTAAATCATAAATTCTAATCTAAATGATGTCCTTAATTATAATATTTAGGAAAGTATTTTTAATAACTTAGAGTCAATTATATTTTACAAAATAAATAATACTACATATTTAGTTAACTATGTTATAAGAATATCAAAATAAATGTAGAATCTTAAATAGAAGACCTAGAATTACTCCTCTTATTTATAATGTTTTCTTCCCATAAATATTTTTAAAGAAGAAATTCTTTTTTTTCTCCTTGTACTTGATAGAACATTCATATTTTTAATATTCTTTCTAATTTTAAGTAAAATATTTGAAATTTTATCTCTATTATTTTTTTCTTGTTAGAAATAATAAACTAATTTTAACATTTTGTCGCCCAATTTTAAATGAATTAGAATAAAAATTTAATTGAAAATTTTATTCTAATTCATTACTCAAAAATTGTCATTTTCTATTTTTCATAATATTCTAACTCTACTAATTTTATGATCTATTCATTGGTTTTTATATGTAAGAGGCATCATTGTTATTGCTTTGAATGAAATTTAACTTTTTAATTGTATTTTGAAAAAAATTATTTTTGTGTTGTTGAAATATTTTTTCTATTTTATTTCTAATTTCTTCAAATTTTTCTTAACTTTGAGTTAGAAAATGCTAAAACATACCTTAAACCTAACCACAAACTATTACCTCAAATGCTAAGTCTATAATCCTAAACTTTAAATGCTAAATTACAAACCCTGAACCACAAAACTTGAACCCTAAATCCTAATTATTGATAGTTAAGCTATGAAATTTAGCCTTAACCATAATCCTTAAATATTAAAGTATAAATGTCAAAGTTTCATATCTTGGTCATTTGTGTCACACTAGATATCATGTCTCCTACTTATAAATGTCATAACTAATATGAGATTATGTAACTTTCGAGCAATTTCTTGATCTAATGGCACAAACAAAAATTATTCTAACTCGAATAATGAAATGTGGCAATCAATGATGTTTTCTAACTTTTCTGTTCTTGTGTAGTTAGTTTTTCTCCTTCAAATAAGACTACCACCTAGGTAATTCTAATATTTAAAGAATTTGGAAATTATATTCAATAGCTTTATTAAGTGATGTATAAATCTTTAGGGATTTCTTAAAAAGAGAAACCAAAACATGGAGTAATAAATAAAGGAATAAGGACTAAAGAAAGGAAAATTGAAAAAATTAGGTAATTTATAGTTTTGAGAAAGGGTTTATCATAGAGACAAACTTGAGACGAAATCTTAAAGTTTATAGTTTAACATTTAGGGTTTAATTGTAAACACTATATCAAGAAAGCAATATTCATTGCTAACTAGATAGGCTTGTAAGTGCACGGGTTGTCACTGAGTTTATTGAATTTTCAAGCCATATACGTCAACCCAGGTTGATCGTATATACTAACCTAAGTTGACCTGTTATGACAGCCTAGGTTAATTAGACCATATAGCGCCTAAACCTTGGATCTATTTGGTGTTGATTTCCTCTCGTCATTCTTTCAAGTAGACTTATGCTTTCTTTGGTCACTCATGTTTTCTTTGGTTAGAATCCACACAATCTCATCAAGAACACTGAACTCAAATGCAAAGTGGAAAAGGGGTAGAAAAGCACTAACGTGTGCAACAAAACACTTGAAGCATAAACAAGGAACACCCTTAAAATACTACGCAAACATGGAAATAATTAAAATATGCTTTATTAACTTAATTTCAAACTAGTATGGTTATAGTCAAACCAAAATAGTGAGCCATCCAATATTCATCGATTAAGAAATATTATTAACTCCTTATCCTAAACATTAATTTTTGATACCTGAACCTTAGGTTCAACCATAAATACTAAACCCTAAATCACTAAAATTGAACCCTAAACCCTCAAGATTTACTTTTACAGTTTCGGGTTTATGTTTAGGATTAAGGTTCATTATGATTTTTGTAAGTAGAAGCCAAAACGTGTATTATAATAGAAACAAACGGCGTGCAAAATTTAATGGCTTGTGGCTTAAGATTTAGGCTTATGGTTTTGAATTGAATTCTATGGCCTATGAAATGGTAGTTTAGAATTTGATTTTTGCGGTTTTAGGATTGGGGTTTAACGTATAAGGTTTAAGGTATTTTATGATATAGTCAATGACTCTAATATTAGTTCGATGACCCTCATATCATTATTTATGGTTACACAGATCCCCCCCACCCCCTTTATATTTTATGGTGGAATGCATCATAGATAACGAATTTTACACAACCTTCAAAATCTCAATCGGATACAATTTGAACCAAAAAATAAAAAAGAAATTATTGAGTTTGATTTATAAATGATCTTATTGAGTTAAACTACCTTGTTTATTAGGTTAACAGATAAATATTGTATTCCTATCTGCTAACATTGATGACATAATACTATAAGCCTTAGAGTTCACATCTAAATCCTAGGTCTTCATACTTGAATCTCAGAGGTCACACCTAGACAATAAACCATCAACGTTACACTATAAACCTTAGAGTCTTGTATCATGTTTGTTTGCATCACAACCCCTATCATACCTGACACCCTAAAATGCCTAAACCCTAAATCCTAACCTTATGCTTAAACTTTAAACCATGAACTTTGACCATAAGTATTTGAAGTCTAGGGTTCAATTTCAATGGTTTAGGATTTGGTATTTACGGTTGAACATAATGTCAACTAACAAGAATAAGGGCTTAGGATTTATGGCTTGTTTGACTATTTTTTCATGACTCTAGTATTATGGTTTATGCTTTGGTGGTTTATAGTGTGATATGTGAAATTTAGGGTTGAACCTAAAAGTCGTAATATCTCAAAAGATGAATCCTAAACTCTGAAACATGATATGTGAAATTTAGGGTTAAACCTTAAAACCCAAAACTTCGATAGTCGTTTAGTATGTAGGGTTCAACTTTTCTAGTTTAGGGCTTGAACATTAGCCTTGTATAGTTTAAGGTTTCAACTTTAGGTTAAAAGTATATATTAATATTTTTCAATTAGAGTAATATTGATTAATATGGTTATACACAATGAATATCGGTAAATCACAATGATTTTATAGTGTAATGTGTTATAAATAATGGATTTCACATAACATTTGAAATATTAGTCAAACACATATTCAATTGCGAAAAGTAAATGCCTATATATATATATATGTATATATATATATATATATATATATATATATATATAGAATATATATATATATATATATATATATATATAGACATAATATCTCATCTATCGGATTAGCAAATCAATGTTGCTTTCTTATGGGACACGTGATTTACTAACAGATTTTACAAGTTACTATATATCTTTAGCAACTTTATGATTCATTAGAATCTACCACACGAATTCAATATTTTCTTATTTTATGAGTATTAGTTAATTATTACTACAGGTAAAGTAATATTAATTTCTTTAAATAACGTATTATCTTTTCATAAATTGTTACTCATTTTTGCCAAACTCTAAATGTTACTCCGCAATGCTAACCCCAAACATAAACTATAGAAGTAGAACCCTATACCTCGAATGACAACATATCTATCTATCTATCTTTGTGTGTGTGTGTGTGTATATATATATCTATATATATATATATATATATATATATATATATATATATATATATATATATATATATATATATATATATATATATATTATATATATATATATATAAACCCATAAAATAAGTAAGCAAAGTATTCATAAAATAACATCACTATAATATAACAATTAAATAATAAACTATTCTAATTTTCTTGTTTAATATAATAGAATGTAAAAAATCACGTTGATTGGAAAATAAGAAAAAAAAATAGCACAAAAAGAAAATAGGAAAAAAAAATGTACCCAATGCCCAGTTCACGATTATAACATCCCTATGAATTAATTTCTAATTAATTATATTTTTATCTTGTATTGATTAATCATGTGATTACATGATCAGCCAAATGCATGAGTTGAGTGAAATTATGACAATGTCAAAAGGCTTATTCAAATTGAAATATTTGTACAAACGTCAACTTATTTAACACATTTTGGAGAAATAATTACATAATATAAATAATTATATACACATGTACTTGAATAATGTAGGATTTTTGACCCAAAATTTAGTTAAGTTGCATAGAGTTCAAATATTTTTTACTAAAATAATAAAATAAAATAAATCATAACCTGACAAATAAAGTTGAACAAAAATTAGGTTGGAAAAGCATATCACGGAAAAGGGGGGATTGAAAAGGGCAAAGGATGGGAATTTTCGAGGGGAGGGCGGATTCGTCACAAGAGCTTCATAGCCTTTTGCAAACCTGACGACTATTTTATTATGTGAATTTATTAGATAATGATTATTTATTGTTGTCTCTATATAAACATTTCGATTTGGTGAAGAAAATAAGTGAAATAATGAAATAAACATAATAAATAAATCACTTAATTGTTTGCCAATAAGCATTTTTTTGTTATTACTGGCACTATAGATAATTAAATGAATGTGGACGAATATTTGTTTGATGTACATGAAAGCATTTTAGTATATATAGGTAAGTTTAAAAAACATAGAACCCTAAATTCCCAAAAACAATACAAAATCATATTAGCGAGTTGGGTTGGCAAGGTGCTATTTTTCTTTAGCGAAACCATCAGTAAATGGTGATGGTTATCATAAGCATTTGTCAATTATTTACATAAGCATTCATGTAATATGAGGGAATCACTATAGTGAATTTGGTAGATAAGGACTGTCTATTTTGGTCTCTATATAAAACATTTTGGTCGGTTGAAGAAAATAAGTGAAATAACGGAATTAAGAATAATTTAAACAAAAATGTTGGAAAATCATAAGAAGAAGATAAATTCCAAGCGCAAGAAAAGGAAAAGAACTTTATAGATGTCGATGAGCAATTTGTTTGGAACATAGATAAGTAATTGGGCAGTTTTAAATAGATATCTCAAATTTTTTTCGTGCCAAAATAAGTATTCGGAATGATTGTACAAAATAGGTGATAAAATAAAATAAAGAATAATTGAGAGAAATGAAAAGTAATAAATGGTTACTATGCATTATGCAATAAAGCATTTAAACGAAGGGATTGAAAAAGAAAAAAGAGGGACATTACCAAGAGTTTTAAAAAACTGAAATAAATTATTGCATTTTCTCATGTGACAACCAAAAAAAAAAGGTGCATTATAATAAATCAAATGCAAATCATGTGTTTCCGGATAGTTGATGCAAATCATGTGTTTCCGGATAGTTGAGGCTGAACGCAGGACGTCGGCTTACTCAATCGCGCAGTTTGCCGATTCGTTCAGGTGAACGCTTCATGTTTATTTAATTAAATAATAATTTATAAAATATTTACCGCCAAGCCTTCATAGTCATAGCATCATAGGCCGGGGATCACGGGATAAAGACGGCATATTTTTGGGTTCTAAATCTGATTTTAAAGATGGATACTAGAGTTTGTTTTTTTCCTGTGATATAAATGTTGGATATTTATTTTAGAATATTTAGAACTTGGTTTTCCACTGAAATGACTAAGTGGTTTTATTGGTTAAAACATAACCAAGAGTTGTTTGTAGAAGGTTGAAAATGGCGGAGCACATGGATTTAAGAAGGTGAAATGACTAAGTGGTTTTTTTGGTTAAAGCATAGCTAAGAGTTGTTTGTGGAGGGCTAAAAATGGCGGAGCACATAGATTTAAGAAGGTGCAGCTTGAGCTCGACTCTTTGATAGTTGTGGGTATGTTGATAGGCATATGTCATGGTGTTTGCAACACAAGCATTTCATCAAGAAATGCAAGGATCTAATTGAGCAAGAACATTGGAAAATCAAGGTCTCTTAGTACAATCATGAGGCTAATTAAGTTGTGGGAGGGCTTGCGAGTATAGGATTTGGTGGATAACTAGACGCTTCATTTTTTCACCCCCCCCGAAAAGATGGTTTTGAATTTGCTTTGTTCAAATAGTATTGGCACTACTTGGTCAGACAAGTTAAAAATAATTAATAATTTTATCTTGCACCCCCAAAGAGGAACTTAGTTTCCTTCTTTATTGAACTATTCATGTTTATAGAAATGTAACATTACAAAAGTATGACCAATACGATATATAAAAGGTTATTTGACTACAAATTACAATTTTAGATTCTTTCATTGCATAAATCATTTTGTCCATGACCTTATAAAATTCAATTCAATATTGTAACTTACAACAAAGTGTAAAGCAAATCAAAGTCCTTGAAATTAGAGCATTCATTGTAAAATTGAGGTAAAGAAAAAAAAATGACTATAAAATGGAGATTACGGAGTTGAGGAGATCAACTCCTTCATTCTCTTTGTTTTTTTCTCTTTTTTGTTTTGTGCATTTTCAATAGTAATAGAACAGATGTAGTTTTTGTCTTTATTTGTATTCACTCCAATCTATCTTAAACTTAAGGCCTTGTTTGGTTCTTGTAAAATTTGAAACAAAAAAATAATAAATTAGGAAAGTAATTTTCTTTCCAATGTTTGTTTTAAGGAAAATTGTAAGGAAGAAATCAAATAGGAAAGCTAGGTGGAAAAATAAGAAAATATAAGTTACGAAATTTTCCTTGCAAAACCAAGAGGAAAGTGCTGAGAAAAGTTGCAATCTGATATATGCCGACCTCTCCTCCCGTCTTTCCGTTCTCTCCCTTCACAATTCAGATCTCATTCATCTCCCTTTAATCCATATGTCCCTGACTTCCTCACAAAAGGTGGCAAAAATATAGATTGAACCCCAAGGCGAAAGAAATAGGAGATTGAGTCCGAATGTCGAATCCCTATTCCGTGAATGAGCAGTTGAAAGGTCACTGCTTTTCATCAACGCTCATCAATAGCTATTTCAACAGTTCCTGTCTTTCGATTGCTGCTCTCATTTTCATTATCAGCTACCATAGATTGAATGCCCTCTAGGGGAATTGGCCAATGAAGATTTAGGGAGTGGGTAATTTAGAATTGGGAAAATTGAATTATTGGATTATGAAGTAGTTGAAAGAACAAATTTAGGTTTAGGATATATGGGATTTGGAAATTAATTTGAGCAATCTGGCTTTTGTGGATTTTGAATTTGGGCTTTTGGGCTAGAATGTTGGGATTCAGTTTGAAGATATGCAATTACTTGAAGTGAGTGTGCTCTACTGGGGGAGGATGACTGAAGAGTGAGGATTAGAATGGTTTGGATTGTATTGTATGTCAGAATTTTTTTCCCCCTCAATATAATGTTTAAAATGCAAATATGTAATCCCTTATGTTTTGTTTCCCTCGTCCAAACAAGGGAAAAAAATGACTTTCTTTCAACTTTTTTGTCTTCTAAGTTTCTTTCCATCTATTTTTTCAAAGTCCAAACAGGCTTAAGATGGTGGTTAGTAAGGTAAGAAGTAGAGTTTGGGGCTGGCAGTGAAGAGAGCCTTGTTTAGTAAAGACGGGGCATGGTGAGTTTGATGAGGTGTTTGGGGTTGGAAGAGAGAGAAAATGACAGGATAGAGAATTAAGCAAGCAGAGGAAGAAGATGGGAAGAGATAGAATCAAAGGGAAGTTCACTACCTTCTAGGTTTCACTCTCGAAGGGGTGTTGGTGTTAAGTAGTTGTAGAGAGATAATGTTTTATTAGTAGTTCCGTGAGTTGAGTGCGAGTTATTATTTGAATGCATTCTTGTAGAGTCTTGTTTTAGACTGTTTCTATTGGCTACTAATCCGAAAAAAACTTCAAAAAATAGTTGCAGGTTTTGCAATCATTTTATTTTGTCGGGATTTCTTTGTAATTGTTGTTTGCTCTCAGAGCAAATCCAGTAGTGAGCTTGTTTTTTGGCTTACTAGTGGGTCCCTACATATACTACATTAGCTTATCACAATTATGTCCCTCTTAATGTGAGGCTCACCACTTTGGCTCACCAAATAAAATAATACTCATGGACTCACTCTGCAATCATTTTATTTTGTTGGGATTTCTTTGTAATTGTTGTTTGCTCTCAGAGCAAATCCAGTAATGAGCCTGTTTTTTGGCTTACTAGTAGGTCCCTACATATGCTACATTAGCTTATTACAATTATGTCCCTCTTAATGTGAGACTCACGACTTTACCTCGCCAAATAAAATAATACTCATGGACTCACTCTACAATACACAACCTTCTTTTTAATATCCCAAAAAAAGAAAAAACCAATTAAAATTAAGAAAAAACAAGAAAGCATGAAAAAGAAGGGGTGAGTCGGCTCACAGCCACGAGCTGGCCCGTGAGCCGCTTGCACCGCTGCACGGGAGGCGTGTCCTAGACGGGCGAGCCAAAATTTGGCCCCCGTTGGACTTGCTCTCATTTCTTTTCTCTATCCGGTTAAGTTGTTTGCATTTTATATTTTTTTTATATTTTTCCTCACAGTTGCTGATTTTCTCATTCTTAAGTAAATGAAATCAAGTTGGTGATAAAAAATCGTAAATGAAATCAAGGTGGTAAGAAATTATTTTTTATCAATCCAAAATCATAAATCATAAATCAAGAATATTATAAACATCCAATTATAATTGCAATATAAAGATATAAATTATAAACAATCTTTGCAAAGCATGGATATAAAATCTAGTAATGTAAGATTAATTGGTTACTCATGCATTTAATAACCACTTCGAAAAATAATCTTACGACAAGATAAGTTCAGACTCGGAAGTTTTAAAGCTAACAGCAAAGGAAATATACTTTAGTTTGAATAATCTTGAATAAATAAAGCTTACTTAGGAAGTATAAATTTTTCAAGACAAAGCCTACAGAAGCGCTCTAAACAGGTATGAAAAATCAATCCAATATTTGTGTGTAGTTGTACCTGAGAGTGAAAATGATGCAAAAGTGATGGAAGAACTAGCAATTACGATTAATTTAAATATCGCTACTTGTTAAAAATGAAGAAATTTAAATCAGCTAAATGCCCGTATAATGTAGCTCTGAATCTTGACTTGTTCAATGTCCAAGATCATTTTTAAAGAGCACAAGCTTTGATGAATTTGCGACTAAAAGAAGATGCTTGTTAGGACCTTTTGGTTACTCTTAGATTTGATCCAACAATGAAGAAATAAAGCAAGAGTTACGAAGGGTGGAGGAGACGTGCGGTGTTTATGATGAGAAAGAACTTGTTAATGAAGCCGAAGATAAGGGTAATAATTTTGTTGAAGGTTTCTCTAAAGAAATTAACCAAGCAGCCTTTGACCCTCTGAAACTCTATACTTCATTTGTGTATGACACACTCTCCAATAAAAGTGTTGGATTTGAACCTGGTACTCCTATTGAGCATACTGGAAAGGTGCAGAGTTATGATCGGAAAGTAAGGTCTGTGACTGTACGAGAACGTCAAATGGGAACTTGTGATTCTAAATGCCCAAAAGATGAGTTTGGACAATGAAAGCTATGTGGCGGATATCAGTTTATCACAAGTTGAAGAGATGAAGTCATGCATTGAGGGGGATAACTCAAGTAGCAGGTCTAGTATGAGAGCAAAAGAAATTAACCAAATGGAAGAATTGAGTACGGGAGGCTGCTCAAGTATAGGATCCAATATAAAATTTGATGAACAAGATACAAATCCTAAGTCAGTGTTAACTGACATGACATCGGTGAAGGGTCATGACTAATTCATGTTTTCAGCATCTATTTCGAATGGCATATCTGTGACCAGAGATATTGTGTACAAGCCTTTGGGTAATACCACCAGAAGGTTTTCATTAAAATTACTTCATCTATCAAAAAAACATAAGCACAGGAAGCAATGTGGAAGAAAGAAATCTCAGGCACGACAAAAAACAAGCATTCAGCAACTGTCTAATGACTCAACTAGTGGTGAGAACATTTATGAATTTAGTTATTTAATGCTAACTCAATTGCTTGGTACAGGGAAGATTCAATTCTGAAAAACCAGCAAGCGTTGGAGATGCAATGGAAACAACCAACTCGATCAAGGCAATCATACCAAAGTCTACAAGGCAAGAGGAACACTGAAGTTTCCAGGCTGTAGGATGGCCAGTTGATACATAAAAAACAAATCGTACATCAACGAAATGATAATGGGAGTTGTAATAGAGTTTGTTGTAATGTCTCTATGTTTTCTAGAACAAACGTTGCAGGTACGGCCATAACTTAGATAATCGATGCTCATGTATCACTATCTTTCGCACTCTAGTACAATATGCATTACGTTACTACCCAAAAAAAAAAAAAATCACTTTGACATTAACCAGTATTGTAAGCTAGTATAATGGGAGAATCAATTTTACCAAAGAAAGGAACACAGAGAGAGTGAAAAATAAAGAAACTATTACCTGCTGTCACGAAATGTAATCCGCCTTAATTGAAGAAATAGACAGCAAAAGCTCAGGAAGCGGCAAAAGCTTCACAACCTCCCGAACCGCTGTTTCTTTGGCTTCAATGCCAAGGTCCTCCGCCATCATTTTGAAACTCTAAATTGATTTCAAGTTACAGTAATTTAATCCATGAATTTGATTGATCAAAAAGTAGTAGTTAATATATGAGGATTTTTGGAGGAATTCGATGAAAAAAAACCTAAATAAAAAATAAGTGATCTTGATGAAATTGAGACCGTTCGTCGAAAGTTCAAGGCTGATTTGATGATTTTGATGTTATCACTAGATCTGTTATTCCTCTAAATTGACTTCTCCATCGTCCTTCGCTTTTGTTTTCTCTTTCTACCTCTACCAAATGCATATTAAACTTGGAAGAAAACAGACTTGATAAGATGATCTTTTCGTAACGGAAGATTCAGCAAAATGTGGATCTCTCTCTCTCTCACACAAACTAACTAGCATGCTTAAATATGGAATCTCATTTGCCTTTCCTTTTCTGCCTAACTAACTAGCCTGCCCACAAAGTAAAAATTCTCTCCCTATTCTATTCGAGTTTACATGGGCATATCATTTCTATACATTATTTTTACGGGTGATGATATATGTTTTGTAACAAGACACTTTTTAAGTGTCTTACCTTAATCAAAAAGACATATTGTTTGATTTAAAATCACTAAATTTTTAACTATTGGAGTCAATTATGAATGGTAAAACCCTAAATATGTTGGCTATGATGACAAAAACAAAATCATACATTGATACTCAAATCGAACGAACCCATCCGCCAAAGGCATATCATATGCGTAATTTTCTAATTGTGAAAAATATGAATAATAAAATGATTTTTACAATATATAAGTTATAATATCCTTCTGCTACTCAATCTTACAATTTTTTTTTTTTAAATTCAATACATGATAATATGACTTTAAACCAAATAATACACTTGAAAATGTCTTATAACAAGATATTTATAAACTAAACAAAAATTCATTGTTAGTTTGTTACTATTATTTTATTTTATCATTATTCTGTGTTTTGGAATGGCAACTAGGCCCCCACCTGAGCCTAGTACTATGATACGTGATCATGTAAGGATAGTTGCGGATCGATGGAGGGGGAACACACATGGGTAGGACCCGACTCAATGCTACGCAACCCTCCGGTCCCTCCCTTCGCATCCATTATTTTTCCTAGCAAGAAGAATTCGCACCTCCTATGATTGAGTCAATAGGCGGAAGTTGGAGAACCTGGAATATATCGAAATGTGACAGAAAATACAATCACAAGATGCTGTTTCAGGGTTACTTATCAGTCAATAAAGCCAATTTTTTAAATATTTTTTAAATAATCATGTATCCCAACACATTCATTAATACATCACAACACATTCATTAATATATTAAAAAGATGTGCAACTGGCCCAGGCTGTTCTATTTTATCATGTCAGGATGGGAGGCGGTTGCCAACCATAATGCTGTGGAGTAGGCCTGGGCAGTGGGCCAAGTCAGGGCAAGCCCAATAGCAAAAAGAACGGGACAGGTCAGCAGTAAAATTTTAGTAGGTCGGGTCAGGTCATAGGCAAGGCGACCCTAACCCGCCCAGTTAAACCAAAGCCCAGCTAGTTAATTAAACCAAATGACTAAAAATTGGTAAACAAAGTAGTTGATCTAAACCAAAGCCCAGCTATTTAATGACTAAAAAAATTACAACTCTTAAGTTCATTAAAAAGGCCCACAAGATGAACTGGAATATTGTCACTGTTAATTTCTTTTTACAAAGACTTCTCTCTAAGTCTTCAAGGGCCCAATTGGACTGCTCAAATTTATTCCAAATGCCCAGCTGCTCAACAACTTCAATTTCACTGACCTGCAGACCGTAAATTAATAAAGATAGAAAACTTGGCCATTAGAGTTTAAATTTTGATTTACAGCCACAACTTCAAAAGATTATGCAACAATAACTTCATTTATTAAAATTATATATTAATAAAGCAACTAGATTACCTAAAAGAAGAGACTTGTATCATCCTGCATACTGTAAATTAACAAAGTGTATAAATAGAATTGAAGGATTGAAGACAGATCTTCATGGGCAACAATCACATTCAAGGTAACTTCAGTGCAGTGCATTGCAAACTTGAAAACATTGCCTATAGCCATCCTTTCACATCTCCAGAAGTGGGCACAAATGATTTCCAAAACACCATGGTAAAAATGCCCACAAATCCCCTAAATCACCAATTCCCAATTTTCTCAAAGTCTGACTAGTGACCACTCAGTATCCAAGGACACTCCTCACAAGTCACTCAAAGCCCAGATCTTCAAGGGTTCAAACTTTTTAGATCTAGCATTTTATCCCATCCCATCCCTTTTGGGCCAAATTTAAGATCTTCCCTTTTTTTCCTTTTTTTTTTGGTGGTGAAGATTATGAAAGGATTGAGAGATGAAGGGCAAGAAATTTTAAAAATTTTCTTATTTGAGAGAACTGAAAAATTAGAGAGGGAAGAGGAAGTAGACTGTGAGTGGAAAAAAAAAATCCGTGAACAAGAGCAGAGGGAGATTAGAAGGGAAGAAGCTGCTTCTATTTTTTTTTTTTTTTTTTTTGGGTGCTTAAGAGGAGGCTATAACCTCCTGTAAACCCTTTTATTGATTGATAACAACTTGTGGCCAAGCCACTCCAACAAAATCCTCCCTAAGAATGTCATACATGCTAGGGGGGAGTGGAATCATAAAGAATCAAGTTGTCAACTTGGGTTACTCCTATGTTAACAAGGCCATCCGCAACTCGATTGGATTCCCTGTAGCAGTGTAACAACTGGTAGCTCAGCATTGTGTCGTTTAGCATCTCTCGGCACTATTTTCAGATAAAGTAGTGTGCTAGGTCCCTGGACATCGGGATTTTCATTTTGTCCACAATCAGTTTGGAATCCAAGTGGATAATAAGCTTCTTGAACTTTTTATCTCTGGCAACCTTCAAGCCATGTAGCAAGGCCTTCAACTCTGCTTTCACCAACTTGCACATCCCCAAATTGATCGAAAACCCAGCAATCCACGCACCTACAGGGTCCCGAAACACAACCCCACAACCTACAGAGCCAGGATTGCCACGTGATGCGCCATCTAAATTCAACTTCACCCAACCATCAGGTGGAGTCTTCCATTGGATTAATGCCTCAAATTTATGAGAGATGGTCTGAGTATACGTGACCATATGAGGAATGCCTAAAGCCTTCCATGTGGCTGAAGTTTGATGTTGGAAGAACTCGATAGGTTTATACGGCTTGAAGGGATTCTCCATACACCTTGTGTTTCTCCAGCGCCACAACCACCAAGCAGTGATGGAAAACATTAGGGCCCAATTGGGGTCAACAGAGGGGCTTCCTTCCATGTTATATACCAGCCACTCTCTATTCGGTAGAGAGAAAAAAATGCCTTGTTTCGGGATCGGGATAAGGTTTCTCCAAATTCACCTGGCATGGATGCAATTTCTCAGGATGTGATCAGTATCCTCCCCTATGAAACGGCAACATTTACATGAGGGGTCGCTGGCAACCCCTTTAGTAAAGCGATTGGAATTTATCATTAATCTGTCATGAGTTGCGAGCCAAAGCGTAACGTCCCCCAAATTTCTAGTTCCATATTTAAGGCCAAGCAGCCTTAAAGGCAGCGGGTCAACCTAGCGGGGTGTTACCATCGTATCTCCTTCTTGGAAATACCAGGCTAGATGTCGAGTCTTATAAAACAAACAAAAGGAAAAATCTTTAATACAACGAAGATTACATCCAACCAAATCCAAAAATAACAACTAGTAATAACTACTGTTCATCGCCATCCAACCCTAACTTATAGTCTTGTAGCATTCGTACCTCACACTAATTTGACATCCCCAACCCCTGGCCTACTCATATAACCTGAAAACAAAATATCTTATAAACGTGAGATAAACTCAGTAACAAGCACCCCTAACAGTCAAACACGCACACAAATTCATTTCGAAAGCATTTTAAGGGGAAGGGACAACAAAAACATCTTTCAAGCACACAAGCCGTTATCACACTTCCTTTCTTATCTTTTCAGAATCACACTTCCACAGTTCAGTTCAACATGCATCAATTTCAATTCGGTCTTGAGGGAGCCACCCCAGTGGGTCTCATAGCTTGCGCTTGTCACAGTGCAGCCGCTTAACTCATTCCTGGCCTATCGCTACTCAAGCGGTTACTGCTTAACTGTTCCTGGCCTACCACCAACATAGGTGGTTATCGATAACCTGGCCCACGTTTCAACTGAGCACGTGGTCGCTCACATGCATGCACTTATTACCCGGGGAAGGTTATGGCCTTGAACTTATTCAAACACATAAAACTTGCCCCATTCAGTCCTTTTTAATTAACAGGTTCTTACTCCTTACTGGAGTCAACATGGTACAATTAGTTCATTCGTTTTCAAGCACCTTTCCCATAGCAACACAATGAAAGTTTGTGTCTCTACTCGAAATCACATTATGTTTCGACTTCCTTAGCATAGCAAGTTTCAATTTTTCAGAACATACACAATGCACTGTTTCCATCATGCCTTTATTTTCTAATTCATGATTCAGTATTTCTTCAATTTGAACAGTAAAGCCAGAAATTCTTACTCACGTTCCAAAACATTCGTAGTTGAGCCACACAGGGAAGGGTTAGGGTATGATTGTTACCTGGTTACCGTACTGTTTATGGGTTCGGTTACTTAACAATAGGTTCACTGATCTGCACCTGGCCCATGTATAGTCCACAATCAGTCCACATTTAATTTAGGACATCTTGGTCCTCCCAAAATTTTTTTTTCTTTTTATAACATTTCTCTAACTTTTTAGTTCAACCCATCCTTAACCCTAGTTAAGGGTCAATTGGCCAGATTCTGGGTGCAACTTTCAGCAGCTATAATTCTTGTTTTTGATGTCCAAATTTAGTATTCTAGGTCGATCCCGAAACCTTAAGTCGTCCCCTACATTTTCTGTGTTGGGGTTTGGCCCGGTTCTGTCCCAAACTAGGTCATAATCTCAGTTATCAGAACTATCAGTGATTGTTTTCCCATAACAGTCCCTTCAAGAATTTATTGCATCTTGGGCTATGCTACTTGAAACGGTCCGATTCCAAAACGGGAGTTTTTGTTACATCTAGAAGTTCCCAATAAATTTCATGAACCAATTCTAACCTAGGAAATTTTCCCAAATCCGCGGTTGCAACAGTCCCAGTTTCAGCTTCCCAGTTTTTTTGCCAGGTTTTTAACCTTACTTCCAAAATTCATAACGTTTTCTCTTGACCTACAAAAATCGACCTCTTCCTCAACGTGGAAAGATAATTTTTTGTACTACAACTTTCATGTTTAGAGTTTTTACCAAATCAAACAATAACTAGGTCAAAAACTTCAAAAACCGAAACCTACACCAACAGCCTTGATTTTTATAGGGTTCGGTATTTCAGCCATAAGTTCTTCATTTAACTCCGATTCACTTGATTCAAAAACCCACGCAATTTTCACATTCCAATCCATCTACCATAAAAATTTTAGAATTTTTGAACAACTAGATTAATTCCCACGAACTTTTAAAGTCAGGGTAAAACAGGGATGAATCTGAGTATTTTTCTCCTCTCCCTTATGCACGGTTTTTTTTGCCCAGTTTTGGTGCACTAAAAATTTATTCATTCTCAACAACATCATTAAACCCTTACCTAGACCCAATCATGCCAAAAGAATCCCTTCTTTACCAAAAATAAAATTAAACGATATTAAAAACATCGTGGCAAAATACCTTGGATCGGTTTCGAGTTCAATTCGATGGGAACGCCGCCTTCACTCAAATTTAATGCCGAGAAAGCTGAAAGAAAACATTAGACTTGAATTAAACCTTGTGATTTCAACTAAAATGATCAAAAATCAAAAGAGAAGAGGAGAAGGGTGGAGTTCTTCAAACATGCTCGATTTTCTCCTCTTTATCCTTTGTTTTGAAAGAAAAAGAGATGGCAGTGGCTTGGTGGTTGCTTGGTGTATGTGGTGGTGGTTCTAGGGTGGAGGAAGAAAGAGAGGGAGGATGCGAAAAGGGAGCCATGAGCGAGATGAGGCATGAGATGGGGAGATTCGGTGTGGGTAGTTTAGGTTAAATTTTTGAATTTAAGAGGGAGGGAGGGAAGTGGGGTGAGTGGGGAGTTCTGCCCCTTCTAGGAGTAGGTTAATTATTAATATATATATATTTTTTAATATATATACACGGCCAAGGGGGGAAAAAAGGAGGGGGGTCAGTCCAGAAATGCATGATCGGTCCAAAAATACATTTTTTTTTTCAAAAAGCTATGGAAAATAACGAAAGGTTGGTCCGAAAATAGTGACGTTTATGATAGAAAGTAACGTACTAAAAGAAAATGATGGTTGACTGAAACCAACCTAAATCAAAACATAAAAGAGTCAATCCAAAGTTTTTCTTGAGCGAAATAGATATTCAAAACTCCCTTGACATGACCCGGGTCCACGCCTGTCCATCCTAACCTTAATTCTCCACGATAAATTTTCTGGGGTTTTACACAAAGAAAGAATTTGACTCTTTGTGGAGTCTTCATTTTCCAAATGAATGTCCAAATAGGCTCGTCACTCCCATTCACCTCTTGACGAATAAAAGAGAGCATGATCAAGTGCCCCGTTTCCTATGGGATTCTAGATTAAACAATTATCTTCGAGTTCATTTGGATTAACGGACATTGCTGCAATTTTCTTTAAAGTCTCCTCTGGCAACAGCTCTTCGAATAGGTGCCACTTCCATCCTTCGTTTTCATCCTATAGTTCCTCCATTGACGCATCTTCAATTGCTGGAGGGATTACCTTAGTCGCTAGCTTGCTTAATGGTTCATCATAAGCCCAGGAGTGGGACCAAAATAGGGTTCTTCTCCCATTCCAGACCTTAGCTCTACTCCTTTTCTAATGAGTTTGGCATTTTCAGAAATGCCCTGCCATAGATTAGAAGCCTCTCATTTACTGGAGAACATATCAATGTCACATCTTCCATTACAATACTTTGCGCAAACCACTCTAGACCACAGGTTGTCTTTTTCCTTCATTAGCCTCAAGCCCAGTTTAGTCATGAAGGCCACATTAGCTTATCTTATGGATCTTAAACCTTGACCCCCAGCTTCCTTCGGTCTAGTAACATTGTCCCAAGCCACTTTGTGGATTTTTTTTTGCTTAGAGCTTTCCCCCTATAAGAATTTCCTTGCTTTTCTATCACACTCATCACACAAGGATCTCAGGAGCTTTGCAGTTTGCATCGAAAACTAGGGGATGGCTGAGATGGTTGTCCTTCCAGCGAGTGACAGCAATTTAGTTTTCCAGCCTGCTAATCTTTTGTCAATCCTATCTGACACATGTTGAAATGTTCGTCGAGTCACTCTTCCATGGATAGCGGGCTTGCCTAGATATCTTCTAAGGTCCTCTGTTGTCGCAATGCCTAGATGATTACTTATATCCTCTCTTAACTAGGTCTTGACGTTCTTCAAGAAGTGGACAACTGATTTGTTGAAGCTCACTTTCTGTCCCGAGGCTTTGCAAAATCTATCCAAACAGCCTTTAATAACAGAGGCTTTGCCACAGATGCTTCTCCAAAGAGAATTAGATCATCCGTGAAGAATAAGCTAGATAATGGAGGTCCATTCTTGCTTGCAAAGATCGGTTTCCAACTACCATTAGCCATTGCTTCCTCAATTATATGGTTGAGTCTTTCAATATACAACACAAAGAGTGTGGGGAGAGTGGGTCTCCTTGTCTCAGACCTCTAGAGGGGGAGAAGCCTTCTGTTTTTTCCTCATGCCATAGAATGCTGAGTTTTGTGTTGCATATACATTCCATGATCACTTTGATGATCTGCTAAGGTAATTTGGTCCCCTCAAGGGTTTCTTGGATAAACGGCCATTTGAGTTTATCATAGGCCTTCTTGAGACCCAGTTTAATGGCCATGTATCACAAATTGCCTTGTTTCCTATGCATTGAGTGCAGCATCTCTTGGACGATTACTATATTGTGAGTGATTTGTTGTCCTGGTACAAAACTACTTTGAGTGGGTGCAATAAGCTTGTCCAAGACTGGTTTAATTCGGTTAACCAGTACCTTGGACACCACTTTGTAGGTCACATTACAAAGGCCAATAGGCCTTAACTGAGTTACCAATTGAGGATTTGAAACCTTAGGGATGAGTGTGTGGAATGTATTACTGAACCCCTTGGGCATCTCTTGTCCAGCCAAGACACTTAAAACCAATTACGTTAATTGATCTCCCAGCATGTCCCAGTGTCTTTGATAGAAGAGGGCTTGGAACCCATCGAGGCTTGGTAACTTAAAGGGATCCATATAAAAGAGTGCCTTTTTGACTTCGTACCCCATGAAAGGCTTATTCAACCTGTTTTGATATTCAGCATTCAGTCTGGGAAAGCAATCCTTTGGAAGTGTAAAGGGAGTGAATAGGGCCCTATCATCCGAGAAAAGAGAAAGGAAGAAATCTTTTACCATCCTCTTGATACCTTCATCGTCCAGAACCAATTACCCTGAACATCTTGCAAAGCTTCGATTCGGTTAAACTTTCTCCTCTCGATAGTGGATTGGTGATAGTATCGGGTGTTACGAGTACCGTCCCTTATGGCTTCAGTACGAAATTTTTGGAACCAGATGATATCAATTTGGTCCAACACCTTATCTTGTTCTCTACGTAGTTTAGCCTCCAATTTGATGAGTGATCTATTATGATGGCAGTTGAGAGCTCTCTGGATACCCTGTAGCCTAGCCTAGATTTCCGTCTTGTGATGAAATAAATTGCCAAACGTTTCTATATTCCATTTGTCAAGGGCTTCATCAACTTGGTGAAGCAAAGGGTACAATGGAACCTAATTTTTCCAACTCTCCTTGAGACAGTCCCTAAACTTATCATGGGAAAGCCACACCACTTGGAACTGAAATGGCCGCTTGAGTATGTTAATTGGTGTGAAACCATTAGGAGCAATTAACAGAGGGCAGTGGTTAGATTGATTTTGAAACAGGTGGCTTACCCCTATCTCTTAAAACTCCATTCTCCAACTATCATTGCACAGGCCTCCATCCAACCGAGTAGACTTGCGAATATGGATTGAGTTGACTCAATTCTAGGTAAATTGAGGGCCTAAGAAACCGAGGTCAATTAGGCCATGATTATTAATCTAGTGGAGAAAATTATCGCATCTCATTATGAGCTTCTCACTACAGTTGTGGCACTCATACATGGACATTGTTTCGTTGAAATCACCTGCCAGCATCCATGGATGCACTGTCGAATCAGCATACTTGCCCAACTTATCTCATAGTTCTTGTCCTCGCACCTCTTGGGGGCTAGCCTAAATTGCTAAGAAGGCCCATATTATGGAATTATTACAACAGACTTCGATGGTATTGAAGATTTTCTTCTATAACTTTTAAGATAAGCTGATCATCACGCCAAAGCACCTAGAAACCCCTACTAAAGCCCACTACTTCAACTCTATGTACTCCTTTGAACCTAATTTTTCTGTAAACATTATCCACAATTGCTCCACTTACTTTTGTTTCCACTAAGGCGAGGACCTTAGGATCATATTTGTGAATGAGCTCCCTAAGAGTCAATAGAAACTCCTTTTTCACAGCACCTTGGACATTCCAAGCAAGAAAAGAGAGAGACGTATCTTTTGGATTTTGTCTAATCATTGGAAACCTCACAAAAGAAGGGGATCAAACTTCTTTTAGTCTTGGCGAATGGAATCATCTCTATGCACCAAGCCTTACATATCATCCTATTCGCCGTGACTACTATCTCCAAGAGCATTAGAGGTGGGATTATCATCCTGGGATTCACCTGTGTATAAATTACCAAATCCAGATGTGACCATATCCTCTTGAATGCCCTCTCCTGGGTTTGGTGCCATAGGTGGATCATTGGTATGCTGTAAGGAGAAAGGATTTAGGATCCCTTTGGTGGCAATTGGCTTTGCCCAACTAGATGCTTGTCTTGCTGCCACAGTCTGCGAGGAATCCATATTTGCTGTCTTCTGGAATGTAAGTTTTTCGTTGGGGTTGACTAGGGAAGAGAACAAGAATGGCATATTTTCTTTTTGGGTGGGCATGTAGGCTGCATGTGTGGTGCTTAATACTTGGGTTTCGAGGTCAAGTGGGCTTCTCAGGACTGTTCTGGCAGTTTAAGGGGCCAAAGGTCTACGTGTGAGCTTATTGGGCCCGTATTATTTCTGATTGAGCTTGATATTGGCCCGAAAGGCACTTGGGGTCAAATCTCTAACAGAGCCATTTACCATCATATGCCCTATATTCTGGGATATACTAGCAATGGTATTGCCCTGATTTCCAGTATTTTCCAACTGATTCTCGAAATCATTTGTTTGCTCCCTTCTAATAGCTTGTGGATTCTCCAATATATCCATATCATCATTATTTTCTTCTATTTCCAAAATATCAAACCTTGATCCCGAAGTACTCGCTTTATTAAAGGAAGTAGAATCCAGATGAATGGATTTTTTTGCTTTATTCTTGGCAACTCTCCCTTGCTCAGTTGACTCCTCTAATCCCTGGTTGACTTGCCATGGGTTCGGGTCATGCCCATGGGCGTCATCTTTACCCGAATTCTTTTGAGTCTTCTTCCTCTGAGGTTTCTTCACAAACATCCATGCTCCAAATTCTTCCCTGCATTTGTTGGCAGTTTGGACAATTATCCTCCTTATGTCCCACTTTACCGCAATGGAAGCATAGCATTCTGAGACCCTCATACTGGATTTTCCAAACTCTATTCTTAAGTTTAAACTTAGATAATAAAGGCTTGGATAAATTCAATTCTACACTCAGCCTAGTAAATTTCCCCCATTTTGTATTAGCAGTGGTGCTACCAATGCCAACAACATTACCGATCTTTTCCCCTATAGTACGTAGAAAGTCATTATCGAAGTACTCAATCGAGATATTAGGGATACGTACCCAGGCCATAAGACGTTGGACAGGTGCTTTGTCCAGCACAAAATTAGGGACCCATCTTCTAATCGTAAGATAGTTGTCCATAATCATCCAAGGACCTTGATTCATGACATGGTGACGATCATCCAGATTGGTGAATCTTGCAATATAATAATCACATCCAATGTCGATGAGGGAAAAATATCCTTTTAGGCTCCATAAGGTTTTAAGTCGTTTCTTTAATTGCATATAACCAACCCCTTTTTCAAAGAGTTTAACAATCAATGCATTATGTCAAGGGTGTTTAAGTCTACGCTTCTGTTCCTTTATGAGTCTAATAGTAGGACATCTAGGATCCTCCTCAACCCCAGCATCTGCATCTTCCTCCTCATTTGAAACGAGGTTCTCTTCATCCTCTGGGTAGAGATTGTCAAAGGAAATATTAGGGTTATTTCTTACGACTATATCCTTGAAACAGATGACCTTGGTTTGGGGTCCTTTCCTTTGCAGGGGGGCCTATCGTGTTTGGGTGCATGCCCTTGAGTACCATGAACCCTCATCGGTTCAGGAGATGGATCATCACATGCCAGGAATCACATTGTTAAACTATCAAATGATACTGGTGATATGTTCTGACCCGAAGGAGATTGAGGATATTGTTGTGAACTATTTGTTGGAAAGTTATGATTTAAAATTTCTAAAGTGAAATTCTTTATTTATTTTATTTTATTTTATTTTATTTTATCTTTTAGCTTATGTGGAGGCTTGATTTCTAAAGTCATGGGAACATATTTCTATTTTTAAAGTTTACTATTTTTGTATGGATTTGTTTTGTCATGGAATATAGTAAAAGTAGCTAATTGACTCATTAAATGGTAGGTTCTCATCCACTAATTCTGGAGACTTTTATGGGATATGGAGAGGTGGGCAACGACTAGTATAGTGTCTTTCACTATAAATAAGCTAGTGCTTCTAAGGTTTTCCTATACAAAAAACAAAAAGCATCTCTATAGCTTTCTAGTGCTCTATCTTTTACTCTGAAAAAGTCCCTTCTTGATTTCCTCTACATTAATAACTATTAATAAGTTTTATTAGCTGATTCAGTATTCTTGTTGAGGAAAATTCTTATTACTTTCTTAAAAATTCCACACACAATTTTTTTTTTTAGCATTGGGTTCAAACTTGGTTATGGGTTTAGATCGTTGCATTCAAGAAGAACTGGCGAGTTGTCGAATCTTGGGAGAGGGCTGCATCTTCAATATCTAACCAGTGCAGCGGGGGCATTCCTCTCTAAAGAGAGTGCTACGCTATGCTTCGATTCAGGCCTTTCTTACCTTATCTTATTATTATCTTTGTTAAGTTGTTATTCGTATTTATTGTCACTTTCCTAAATAGTAGAACTCCCTCAAAGGTTGTTTTATTAATTTCTGTGATTTATATTTTTTATTTTCTAACAAGTTTAAAGAGAAAAATTCTAGCTTTCTACTAATTTGGAAAAATGGATGCACTAAAAGCCTTGACTAGCAAACCTGAAAAATTTAATGGGAAAAATTTCTTATGTAGACAACAATAGATGAAGTTCTGGTTAACTGAACTAGGCCTTTTCTATATTATTCATGATAGGCTTAAAGAACAAGCTAAAAAGTTTGACAAAACTTCAACCAATGGAGATATTTGTAAAAAGGTTGATAATCCTAAAAAAGACGACATTGCTGATAAAGATGTGATTTGCCATGGTCATATCTTGAGTACTTTGTCTGATAATATTTATTGCATTTTTTGCCATACCAAAACTATTTGTGATTTATGGACTACTTGGGACTAAAGATATGCCACTACTGGAAAAGGTCTTATGAGAGTTAGTATTAATGATTGGTCTAATTTTCAGTTTGTTGATAGTAAAAATCTGTCCGATCAGCTTCATGATTTTGAAAACTTGGCCTATGAGTTGAAACTGAAGGAAGTTAAACAAAGTGAGTTTGTCTATGTTGCTTCTGCTATTAAAAATTTGTCTCCATCTCAGTCGCAATTTGCTAAAGGTTTTAAACAGAAGTCTGTCCAGTTTTCTTTAGATGATCTGTTCTCCGCTTTGAGAATTGAAGATAAACATATTCTTCCAAAAATCAAAAAATTGATTTTTAAGCAAAGGCTCTCATAGTTGAAGGTCCTTACAAACTTAGACCTAATAAATTCAAGAAAAATGTCCATGAAAGATTTTTCGGGAATGGGGGCAATAAGTCAAATGATAATAAGACTAAAGGTAATAATCAAGGCAGAAGGCAATGTTGGATATGTGGACGCATGAACCATATTGCTAAGGATTGCTACTTCCGTCATGGTCACAATAGGAAGCTCGCTAAAGGTCAATTACCCCATAAGCCACATACCAATCTCGTAACTGTGGGGGCCACCTTCGATTCCCCAACTAACAGGTATTTTGCTGGTAGCCCAAAGGTAAATTCAATTCTTAACTTAAATGATTGGTGGATAGACTTTGGGGCTAATATTCACGTGTGCACTGATAAAACCTTATTTTCATCCTATCTGGTATCAGGCACAAGAACTGTGAGCATGGAGAATAGGAATGAGAATGTGGCTTGAGTCCTAGGAGAATGCTAAGTCCAGTTAGAATTGTCGTTCAAAAAATTTTTTGAGTTAGATGGTGTTTATCATGTTCCTAATATTAGAAAAAATTTGATTAGGATGTCTTTGCTAGACCGACGTGGTTATAATGTTAAATTCAGTTCCAATAAAGTTATAATTAGTAGACATGGGCAATTCATTTTTAAAGGTTTCTTGTTAAATAGTTTATATAGATTGAGTGTAATGCCTTCTTCTAATAACGCAATTTATGATTCACAATTATCTATCGCTAATATTGAATGTTGTGATACTTGGCATGGTAGACTTGGCCACATGAATAAAAATATCATTAAAAAGATAATCCATCTAGACTTGATTCCTAGATCACATGTTAACGTGAATGATAGATGTCAAGTTTGTGTGGAGGCTAAACAATCAGAAAAACCTTATAAATCTATGGAGAAAAATATTGTCTTATTAGAATTACTTTACAGTGATTTTTGCAATAGTCAACGTGTTTTAACTCGTGCTGGTAGTACGTGTTTTAACTCGTGCTGGTGGTCAGTATTTTATAACCTTTATTGATGATTTCTCTAAGTACTGCTACACATATTTGACTAAGACGAAGAGTAATTTGTTCGACAAGTTTAAAATTTATAAAGTTGAAGTTGAGATTCAGTTAGAAAATAGAGGAAAAATTCTAAGGTCCAATAGAGGTGGTAAGTATGCTCCTACTGAGATGGTAGAGTTTTGCAACAAATATGGTATAATAGATGAGGTGACTCCCTCTTATGCACCATAGTTTAATGGAGTAGCTGAAAGAAAAAATAGAACTTTGCCTGATATGGTAAATGCTACGCTTCTTAGTTCTGGTTTGTCTAATAATTGTTGGGAGGAAGCCTTACATTCTGCTTGTTTAATTCTTAATAGAGCGCCTTTAAAAATTATGAAAAGACCCCTTATGAATTGTGGAAGAATAAAAAGCCTTCTATTAAATATTTGAAAGTGGGGGGGTGCTTGGCTAATGTAAATATTCTTATCGTGAAGAAAAGGAAAATTGGCTCTAAAACTGGTGACTATGTATTTGTTGGTTATTTTCTAAATAGTACTACCAATAGATTTTTGGTGTTTAACTCAAAAGTTTCTGAAATTTCAAATAATACTATTATTGAATCTAGAGATGGAGTTTTCTTTTGAGAATATCTTTCCTATGAAAAATAAATTGTCTAGACCAATTTGTGAAGAGTCTTCTTCTGATTCTGCTTTAAATAAAGAAGGTAGTATTAATGATCAAAAATGTTTTGAGCCTAGGAGGAGTTAAACAAGAAGAAAGAATAAAAGTTTTGGTGATAATTTTTATATGTTTTTGCTTGAAGATGATCCTAAAACTTATGAAGAGGATATGTTATCTACTGATGCCCCATTTTGGGAACAAGCTGTAAATGATGAAATGGACTCCATTATGGTTAATAAAACATGGGTGCTAACTGATCTTTCACCTGGTTCTAAATCACTTGGGTGTAAATTGATTTTTAGAAAGAAACTTAGGACTGATGGTTCAATAGAAAAATTCAAGGCAGGATTAGTATCTCAAGGCTATAAACAAGAAAAAGAAGTTGACTTTTTTAATACTTATTCGTCTGTATCTAAAATTGCTACTATTAGAATGTTGATTGCTATTGATTCTATCTATAAATTGCAAATTCACCAAATGGATGTGAAAACTACGTTTTTAAATGGTGAATTACAAGAAGAAATTCATATGAAACAACTAGAAGGGTTTGTAGTGCCTGACCAAGAGAATAAAGTGTATAAGCTTGCGAAGTCATTTTATGGACTAAAACAGGCTCCTATGCAATGGCATGAAAAATTTGATGAAGTTATGATGTCTAATGGTTTTCATATTAATAAAGGTGATAAGTGTGTATATGTGAAACTTGTGGAGAATTCTTGTGTCATGCTTTGCCTTTATGTTGATGACATTTTGATATTTAATAGTGATATGCATGTAATAAATTAAATGGCACAAAGAAATTCTTGAAGGATAGTTTTCATATGAAGGATCTTGGTCCAGTTGATGCTATTTTGGGCATTAAAATTATAAGAGAGAGTGATTCAATTACCTTAACTCAATCACATTATATTAAAAAGCTATTGAAAAAATTTAATTACTATGACGTGAGCCCTTTGTCTACCCCTCTTCATCCAACTATTAGTTTGAAAAATAATAAAGGTGGTAATGTGTCTCAATGTAAATATTCTTAGATAATCGGATCATTGTTGCACTTGATGAACCACACTAGGTCGGGCATTGCTTATGTGGTTGGTAGATTGGGCAGGTATACACATAGTCCTAATACATCTCATTGGATCGCATTAGAAAAGGCCATAAAATATTTGAACGGACTATGAATTATGCAATTCACTATACAGGTTTTCCTATTGTTTTAGAAGGTTACAGTGATGTCAATTAGATCACTGATTCACAGGAAACTAAATCAATTAGTGGTTACATTTTTACATTAGCAGGTGGTGTAGTTTCTTAGAAATCTGTAAAACAGATGATAATATCACGATTCACTATGGAGGCATAGTTAATTGCCTTGGATGCTGTATGCATCAGAGCTGAATGGCTTAAGAGTTTTATTGACAATATTCCGTTATCACCTAAGCCTGTTCCTCCTATTTATTTACATTGTTATAGTCAAGTAGCTATTGCTAGAGCCAAAAGTAAAAATTATAGTGAGAAAAGGAGGCATTTAATAGTGAGACATAAATCTATAAGGCATGTACTTTCTCATGGTGCAATTTCTGTTGATTTTGTCATGTTAAAAAACAATATTGTGAATCTACTCACAAAGGGATTGATGCAGCAGAAAGTAGTTGAATCATCGAGGGAAATGGGATTGAATCCCATAAAATAAGTCAACATAGTGGAAACCCGTCTTCGGAGGTATGGTGATCCCATGAAGGAAGTTCAACGGGTAGAAACGAAGCCGTTTATATGATTGACTTAGAAGAGCACAAATTACAATATTTCTCACGAGGTTTTTCCCAGGTCCCATTCCTATGATGATGGTGCTTTTCACATGACGGCTGAGATTGAGGATATATATTCCTCTTAATGAGTCCAAAGACATGTCTTTTGTGCCGAAGGGGCTTAGTCATAGGTCATTCTTGGAGGATTCACCTAGTGAGTGCTGCGGTGGGTTCATCGCTGTGAGGCTTGGCTACTTTCTAAAGGCACTCACGATACAAGATTCTTGCACATGACCGGAATGCGCACCAGAGCCATGACGATAACTCATACCATGTGTGGTATGATTAGAAATCTAGCAAAAGGAGTTAGTTCAAGGTATTATACCGCTACTGTTCCTTTGGATGGAAAATCACTCTCATTAAGTATTTATTCAAACCCAGAAGGTACCATAGACCTATTACATGATATTATATGCTCATTTGAAAAAAGAAATCTTATTTTAATTTTAAATCATGTGGGGAAATGTTGGGAAATTATGTTTTAAAATTAAAATTTTTTAAGTTGGAGGTTGATGATTAACTAAGTGAAATTCTTTATTCTATTTATTTTATTTTATTTTATTTTATTTTGTCTTTTTAACTTATGTGGAGGCTTACTTTGTAAAGTAATGGGAACATTTTTCTATTTTTGAAGTTTACTATTTTTGGATGGATTTGTTTTGTATGGACTATAATTAAAGTAGTCAATTGACTCATAAATGGTGGGTTCTCATCTACTAATTTTGGAGACTTTTGTGGGATATGGAGAAATGGGGCAACGGCTAGTATAGTATCTTTCACTATAAATAAGTTAGTCCTTCTAAGGTTTTTCCACACAAAAAACGAAAAGCATTTCTATAACTTTCTACTGCTCTGTCTTTTACTCTAAAAAAGTCCCTTCTTGATTTGCTCCACATTAATAACTATTAATCAGTTTTATTAACTGATTCAGTATTCTTGTTGAGGAAAATTCTTATTACTTTCTTAAAAATTTTATGTACAAATTTATTTTTTTAGCATTGAGTTGAAACTTAGTTCGGGGTTTGGATCGCCGCATTTGAGAAGGACCGGCAGGTTGTCGAATCTTTTAGGATGGCTGCATCTTCAATATCTAACCAATGCAGTGAGGGCATTTCCTCTCTAAAGAGAGCGCTACTTTGTGCTTCGACCCAGACCTTTCTTACCTTATCTTATTATTATCTTTGTTAAGTTGCTATTCGTATTTATTGTCACTTTCCTGAATACTGGAATTCCCTTGAAGGCTGTTTTATTAATTTCTGTGATTTATACTTTATATTTTCCAACATTATTTTGTAGGCGCACTCTCAATTTCACCCAGTTTAGAGATGTACTAGGTCCTGAATAGTTTTGAGGCAATGGTTAGGGATGATATTAATGATGCTTTATGTAAACCTTATCTACAGTAGAAGTTATGAGGGCTCTTAAGCAAATGCATCCCCATAGGGCATCGGATCCAAATGGGCTCAATCGATTTTTCTATCAAAATTATTGAGGCATAGTTGGCTGGGATGTAACAACGGCTGTGCTGGAAATTTTAGAGGGTAATTCTATTCGACCAACGTTAAATCGCACATTTGTTATGCTTATCTTGAAGAACCCGCAGGCTTGCTCTATGAGGGACTTTCGCCTGATTAGTCTTTGTAATGTGGTTTATAAACTCATGACTAAGGTAATATCTAATGGACTGATCAGAGCTTGTTCTACCCCATATTATTTCTAAGTCTCAATGTGCTTTCACACTGGGTTTCTTGATCATGCATAACGTCTTAATTACTTTTAAGCTTTCCATGCTATGCGGGGGAGGGGGGAGGGGAGTTCTACTATCGGGGATCTATGGCTATTAAACTTGGTATGTTAAAGGCTTATGACCATGCTGAGTGGGCGTTTCTAAAGGGTGTTATGCTTCAGCTGGGGTGTTAGAGAATCAAGCGGCGGGGGTCAAGGAGGCATTGAGGATTTATAAGAGGGCGTTAGGACAAATGATAAACTTTGTCAAAATAGATGCCTGTTTTAGTAAAGGGGTGAGGTCTGACAAGCGTTCAAGTATTGCTCATTATTTAGATATTCTGGAGTTGCTTTCATTTGATAAATACCTTAGGCTTCTAACCTTTGTGGGAAGGTCCTAGAAGCAACATTCCTTTTTATTATTGACTGCATTAAGAAAAGGTTGTCAAACTGGACGGATAAGTTGGTCTCATGGGCAAGGAGGGAGGAACTTGTGTCAAAATGTTTAAGCTTCGATAAACTGTTAATTGTGGGGTTATAAGCATGGGGAGCATAAGATTCATTGGTGAGTAGCGATAAGTTAGGTTCTAGGAAGGAGAGTGAGGGTCTTGGATTCAGGGATACAGAAGTGTTTAGTGAAGCCATGTTGTCCAAACAATTTTGGAGGTTGCTTAAGGATAGTCATTCCCTAGTGGCTCGGACTCTTAGCACGAGGAATTACCCTGATGGAGATATTTCCAATGCTAGGTTACGTTCAAGACCAGTTACGTTCAAGACCTACCTTTTCTTGGCGTAGCACTCCTGGGGTCAAGGATGTTATCACTTGATGGAGCCAATGGTTAATTGGGAAAGGGGACTCGGTAGACATTTGGGACAGCAGAATGACATCAAGACCTATGTCTTTTAAGGTAGTTAGGCCGAAGCCTTTAGCTTCATAAGTCCAGCGGGTGAGCGAGTTGATCGACATCAAGCATGCCGGTTGGCGTGAGGCCTTGCTTAATGATTTGTTTCTTCTTTGTGATGCTGAGATTATTAGAGGCATGCATCTTTGTTTTTCGTGGCCCTAGGATAATCTTATTTGGCATTGTACTCCCAGTGGGTCATTTACGATACAATCCGGTTATCATCTTGTTGTGAATAATAGATGGTTGGACAGGGCTATTAATCACATCATGATTCTAGTATGTGAAGCTTGCTGTGGGGTCTTGTTCTACATCCCCTGATCAAGCTCTTTGCGTGGAGGCTATGCTCGAGCATTCTCTCCATTGGGTATGGTCTTGCTAAAAGAGTATAATCATTTAATATGTATTGTTCTGTCTGTGGCCGCTTTGAGAAGATCGATGTCCATGCACCTCTTGAATGCCCCTTGGTGGTGGAAGTTTCAGAGTCCAGCAAGTTTGATGGTGGGTTATGGTTGGACATTTTTGAACCTCGGCAGATTGTATTAAGGAAGCGGGAAAGGGGCTGGATGTTAGGGCTTTTTGTGGCGATCCAATGCGAGTGTTGAAATGCTAGGAATCATTACATATTTCGAGGGTTGGATAGAAACTTGACTGTCCTGAGTCAGAGAGCCATCTTTTGTTGAATCCTACCAGGAAACTGTTGTGAAGTCGGTGGAGCTAGCTGGTCCTCTTCCTTTGGTTTGGAGTCCTCCGTTGACGGGCACGCTGAAGCTAAATTTTGAAGGGGGTCAGATGGACGAAGATGGATAGGGATGGGGTTTCATGGTGAGGGATACATATGGTGATATCGTGCTCACCGGTAACAAGCAAGGTGATGGGTTCGATGGACTTAACATCCAAGAAGCACATGCTTTCCTGTTTGGTCTTCGGCGCCCTCAAGAGGCTGGCCTTACTGATTTAACTATTGAAGGGGACTGCCTTTATGTTATTGAAATGCTCAGGAACCAGATTAACCATGAGAACGTTGTTAGTTTTATTGACTATGATATTTTGTCTATTGTTGGTTCCTTTAATTTTGTAGCTTGGTTTTATGTTAGGTTGGGGGGAGGGTAGAGTCAGCCATGACCTAGTCCATTGGCAACCTTTGTTTTTCGATTCAACGTTATGGGCTGTGGACGTTCCTGACGCAATTGTGGATCGGGTGTCAAACGATATGTATGAGGTTTTTAGTTTTGTTATATATAATCCCCTTATTTATTTGATTAAAAAAAGTTAATATATTAAAATGATTCTCAAGTAAAATTCGAACCCTAAATTTAACTTAGATGAAAGTCCATATAGATTATTTAGATTCATCATTTTACAAAAAGTATCCTATGTAATGTAAAAGCTAAAAAATCTTCGTAGGAAGATATGCTAGTTAGATCTAAACTATAAAATATTTAAGGATGTATATAGTTATCCTATAAACTTGATTTGTATGTTTTTTCTTTAAAAAATTCAGTTAAAACCAGTTGTTTCTATGCACAATTTTTACCCATACAATTCTTTCATAGCTTAGAGTATATTTACATTATGTTATTTTACTTATTTGTCCACTAATTTAGGGGAAAAAAGCACGGTGACATATATGCAGTGAGATAGCCCAACTTCATTTGGAATTGCATCATATGTGTAACGTGTGCTCTAGTTGACTTCTTTTATTTTTCTTACTAAATTTTTATTTTCTTCCTTTTCTTTCTATCTTTTTGTTTTTGTACGTGTGTTTTTGTATTTTATATACCTAGGCGAGAAGACATTTGAATGCACAGTGTCTTATTTAATTATAAATTTACTGAAAAGAAATAATAAAAGCTAGCGTTTTGTTATGCACACAAAACTAATATGAATCACTCCAAAATTTTAAAATATTCACATAACATTTTGTAATCTGGACTTGTAGAATTTCACCCAAAACTTTATCCCACTAGTTTTTACTCGTGCTTATGCACAGGTGCTCAGATGGTAAAAAGATAAATTATGTGTGACCGAAAAACATACCATAAAATATGGAGTCTACGTAAAAGAAGAAAGTACCGAAAATAACATTAGAGAAAGTAAAAAATAGATGCCAATGTTCAATGGGAAATAATCAAAGCCACTATAAATGCAATAATTGTTCACTTATCTAATATGTCTAACAAAACTAAGAATCTAAATCAGAAGGGTCTATCCCATTGTCACTGTTGTATTTGAGACAATTGATCAAATAGTGACATTCTTTCTCCTATTTAACAGGACATATGAAGTCAATCCTTGGTTCTTCAACTGGATGCTTAGGAACTAGAATGAGAAACACAAAAGTGGCCATAATGGCCGTGCTCAAATATGCACTCAGCTTATTTCTGCTAGTAATTTGATCCTGAGTAAAATAAAAATAAGTTTTTAGCAATTGTTGTTTTGAAAATAAGCAAAATACATCCACAGTCATCACCTCAAAGGAAAGGCTATTTAGATCGGATAATGGACAACAAAAATGGATTGAACATGTTCATCAAATGTTGTGAACCTCTTAGTGCTCATCGAATCTCCTATTGTCAATGGTACTCTATAGCTATATGAATGATCATTTCAATACTTGTTTGTAAAATAGAAAATAATGTGATATTTTAGAAATAATAATTGTTATGCTTTTACTTACCCCAGCACAGGTGTATCAACTGATGCGCCATAACCAATGTATAAAGAAGCAACATCTTTATTTTTACACCATGCATATGACTCATACCAAAGTGGACCGTATGTGCTTATCTGCAGTACGCATGCTTGAGTGCGAAAATGGATGACCTGTACAAAAATTTGAATGAGTTACTATAAGAAGATTTTTATATTTGCAAGTTGTAGTTAAGTAAGATAGGAAGGAAGATATCATACATCAGACATCACAGAGTACTCATTCTACTGTACTCTTTTTGCAGTTAAGAACTTCTCTAGTTGGATGAGTCCATATCTTTTTCGCTGGGTCCAATCAAGAAGTTTCTTTAGATACCCATGTCTGGCAAACCTGCATGTGAACATGATTTTAGAAATCAAAAGAGGTCACCAAAAAAAACGAGCAGACATGTTTGTGTACTTACCATCCGCCGAATTTGTCAGACTCTTCGATTTGTGAGTTTGTATCAACTCCTAATATATAGTCCTATGTTGCCATATGAGGTCCTAAACATATAAAATGATCATGGGCATTGAAAATTAAATAGGCCTTTTACCGAAAACGTGCACATACAAACATACACACACTATTATTATAAACATGTCTACCAATGAAGTTAGGAGTATGGCATGAAAAGTTCATGTAAGGCTAGTACATTAGCCTAATAAATACTATTCGCTAGACGTTGACCTTGTGGCCTTATGAAATATCGCCATAGAGTAGCTATAATGACCTTCAAACTGGGATAAAAATTTTATGGAACTTATTAGGAGTAAATTATGGAACCAATTGATCTAATTGAGATTATTGAATATGTAAATTGTACCTCTGTTCATGTATTACGAGGTCCATGTAGCTAAAGTGCCATTACAAACAGTCTATAGTGGAGATGTGTAAAGAACCAACCTAATAGAATCTATTTATATATGATATGAGACATATATATTAGTTTATTAACTAATTAAACACAAAAAGTTAGCAAAGTGTGTGGCATTAAATTGTTTAATGCATGCAAACTAACTAATATGAATTGCGTTACTAACTAATATGAATTGCATTACAGCGTGCTAAAATAGGAACACTAGCAAAGTCAACAGAGTGAAATTGTAGCATGGGACGAAGTCACAATCATCTCAGATCTCTAAAATTTTAGTAGCTCTAGAAAACTGTAATTTATGGCAATAAGAAGCAAGCTGGTACTAATTATTCATATCTGGTGATCTTAATCGAAGACTCTGTAGTGAAGACACTTTTCCTTTCACAAGCCTATCTTTATAGGTGCTAAGCTTATCATCATAAATACTAACTTGCATCTTATCAGCATGTTATAATTCAAAATTGTTATACACATGTATTCTGCAATAGTTGTAAATTTGGAAAAAAAAAAAGATAGAATATAAGAAAATGGTAAATAACATACTTCTCTATCGATGAAGATCATATCAACCCATGTAGCTTGTCCTCCATTTTTAAAGTTCTTTCTACATTCATTGAGTAACCTGAATAGACACATCTGCATTGTCACTATGTAAGTTGTTGGACCCCTTAAAGTATATAGGTCTATAATACGGAGTCATCTGCACATGTAAAATCAGTCCGGGTCAAATAGAAAATGCATAGGACAATCATACTATATAAAAAGCGGCAGTAGCTTGTCTAACGTATAAAATAAGCAAATGAAATTAATGTTGAACACTTGTAGGTGACTATTATAAGGATGGTATTATTACTATGAAAAGGTGGATATAATAAAACGTATTAAAATATACAGTAGGTAAACACAAATCAACCGTACAATATGATAATCTACAAATACTTTAATACATCTCTATATACCACATTTTTTATAACATCTATTGGAACACCTTTTCTATTACGAATTAGTAGTTTTAATCTGGAAGGAGATGAAACACGTGACAATGCAATATAAAGTTGGCCATGACTGAAGACGGGTCTTGGGAAGTATACACTAACTCTATTGAATGTTCGCCCCCTGAGTTTGGTTGAATGCCAGTTTTAAAGGAGCTGTCTTCTTCTAATATATAGATCTAGAAGATTAAAGGGGTTAAATCGATTCTACAAATGGGGACGGTTTCTCCAATGTTTGACCAAAATATCACTTTGGCCTCAACCACGTTATCCCCCATTTCACTAACAATCAATCAACTACCATTTCACAACCCTATTGATTGGTTCCAATTTCTTAGTAATATAACAGGCCTTTAAGATCTAGACAATGATTTGGGAATCCTTAAGTTTTTAATGAATGCAACAATTTCGAAGGTTCCCTGTCGTTGAAAGGACCACAGTAGTTAGAGTTAGAAAGGGTATCACAACATCTTCAGGGAGTAAAGATACCTTGAGTGAGTTTATTTCATTAACATCATCATTTGTTGGTGCAAGAATCCCTCATTCATAAAGATATAACCACTCTATATATTTATTGTCGAATTCAGGATAAATTGATGTAATTAAATTGTGCAGACCATCCTTGTCATCCTGTAGGAAAAATCCTCAAGTATCTTAATCTAATTTGGCTCTCCCTCATTCGAAATAGAAATTCCTGGTACTTCAGTTTCCCCAACTTGTAATATCCATTAAGCAAGTTCTTCTAGTCTTTGGATAGTCTCGCTGGATTCATCTATCCATTGCAGCCTCTTGTTTACACCTAAGTGCATAATGCTACATTCTTTGTAGAACGATGCTCGATGAAGCATAGTTGCAACGATAGATTCGCGACTCACATGTGTAACCACGGGATGTATCTGTCTAAGATCCTCCCAAGAATGACTAGTTTCCCCCCAAAAGCATTCTAATAGTCACATATATCCTTAATGTGATGATCAATTGCTTTAAATGCTAACGATTCATAATTGGTGCTTCACCCCTTGCAATCCACTTTGTTTCACGGATGATTTCTGCACATTCAAACCTCTTATTAAAGTAATAAATTGAAGTCTTATTTGGTCCTCAGTGTATCTTGAATATGGAGTATGCTGTTTTCCCCCTAGTAGTAATATAGGAGTAATTCCTAATGATGCTACGGCAATGACAATATGCTTTTGTGATAAGCATATGAGATTAAGGTGTTCCACAGATAAGACTTTCTCGTGCCACCACTACCATATATTAAAAACAACCCATCTCCACCTCTGTTATTAGTATTGGGTATTGATTTGAATACATAATACTGATCTGAATTCAACCCTCTTACTAAACTTTCAAATCTACTTAATTCAGATTCGTATCATAATCAAGTTTATCTATAATAAGTTGTTCTGGTACAGAAACTACAACCTGGATAAAAGGGAGCAGTATTGGAGGAAAATTTTATAGCGACCTTCAATTTTTATTCAACATACGCTTTACATCAAGTAGTCCAAGATTCTATGACTCAGTAGATGATAAATCTATATTTTAGACTTCTATTTGCTATTGTATGGCATAAAGAAGGTCATCTTCTAGATGAACCCAATTTGCACCCCAAAACTTAACTAGGTCAGCAATGTAAGAGAACATTAATATGGAATAAAACATGTTTCGCAATTGAACACCTAAAGCCGAGGTTGATGCTTTGTTCAAGGCATCATTCCATTCATCATCATCATCGAGTAACCCCAATGACATGCATGCTGACTTAAATATAGGGTGTAAGACACATGAATTGTATAAATATCTTCAAAGCAAGTTGCTTCACGGACCATTCTAAGAAGCAATCTTAAATAAAATCGTTCTCCACAATTTGGTTGTGGAAAGGGAGCTCGACCAATTGAAGAACCTTTTTGACAAACAATCCATCTTCTAGATGAATGATTCCATACCCATTGTATAAGGAAGTCAAGATATGTGGACTGTTGAGCTTTTGGTTCATTTGCAATACCAAAAAAGTCCTCTTTGTCATTAAACATGACTAACTACTCTCCAAGCAACTGATATTGAAGCTTTTCTATGGAAGGATATTGATTTTGTAAGCTGAACTCAAAAATCGGCCAACATGACTCAACTGTATATACGTAGCAGCAATCCAAATATTCTTTGATTTTATTGCTTTTTCTATCCTATCAAGCTTGCTTACTCTCATGATGTCTTGTATTGCCTTCAATGGCGATAGTGGCATGATCATGACCCTTATGTACGCACTTATATAGGCATTTTACCATGCTACACACAGCTACATGCATGACATTGATGTGAGCATTGTATTTTACACATAGATTTCTGTTAAATGGGACCATCCATTGATTATCAATTTGTTGACCATTCATGACTACTAGTTGGGGATCTTTCCGCCTTCTGTATGGAGTGAGTGAAGTCATGCTTATCAAATGTTGTCTGGTTACAAAGTCCTTTTGGACAATGCTTTAAGCATTTCTTGTCAATCAAGCGCAATGCATATGGTCCATGTATCGTAAATCTTGTGACAATCTTATATGGTAGTGAATCCATAGTCTGGTCAGAAATTCAACACTTACTATCTTATCAACATCTTCTGGACAAGCAGACTTATCTTCCATCACTACTGTTAAGAGAATACAAGCATAGGGAAGGCCATATTTTTGGAATTCAATAATATATACTTTTGTGAAAGATACAATGGGTATAATTAGTGAATCGATTACATATTGAGGAAAAATAATGTGTGTCAAATGTCGACAATTCACCAAAAATGAATTTCCTAAATATTTGTTTCAGCTTAAAATCATCAAGTAGTTGCCGTAACATAATCCTAGAAACTGGAGTTATTAGATCTAGTTTATTCTTTGATCGTTGACCAGGCAATAGCTCATTAGTGATTTCAGGCCAGTTTGGGTTGCATATGAGTGTTACAAAGAAATTAGGATGACCTATTGCATGACAAATTGTAATTACATACTGATTGTGTTGCATCATATAATGTGAGCCTCCAGTGAAAGAAAATGGTAGAATATATCTCTGCCTTATTGATTCTGTGTAGACATCACCTGCATTAATTGCATCTTAAATGTCATTGTACAATTTTATCTGCAAGTGACCTTTATGGTTTTGATACCATGTAAGCCTATATTGCTCAATGACAGCCCACACATCTACATAGAATTGTTGAGCTAACCGCCTACTTTTCTTAATAATTGTAGATTCACCTCTTCGATCTTGGATTAGAAGCTCATAAGATTCCTTCATTGCAATAGTTGATCTTAAGGTAATGAAGTTAGGCATCTTGGTGTGGCTTGACTCTTTCTATCAGTATCGTATGGAAATAACAGAGGATATTGTAATGCATGTATGATGGATGAATCTCATCTATCCTCTGCAAGGTTCCACCCCTTTCCTAAATGATGACATCCTAGAATCCAAAGTTCTGAAGTTCCATCTCCTACTAATAGTCTAGAAACCTAATTTGTTGTGGGTCTAATATATTGTCTACCCTCTCTCGCCTGGATAATTTGAATCTGCAAGTCAACAGCCTTATCATGGTCATGTAACACGTTGCGAGCCCTTCTAAAAATAATAAGATATGGGTTAACTGAATCCAATATTGGTTGGAACCCTTGCATAATGTTAGCTTTAACCCCAGAATGAGCAGATGCCCTAAGTGTATTCATTCGATTTGACAGTTCATTACATGTGTCATAGATATACAACTATGCAAGCTTTGGGAATAATCTAGATCGTGGGAGCAAGGTTCCAATTTTATGGTGATTGCCACCACTTATTCAAAAAACATATGGACTTCTACCATCATTTACGTTGTTGTCAATCCTCCCCCCTAGAAGTGAATGAGCATATGGAGTTGTAGATTCTAATATTGCCAATGAAATGTTTGCTTAACAATGATGATTCAATAAATGGAGGTGATAGTGGACGTACGGGCAGACTAACTTGTCCACTTTGACAACATAAATTGAATCATGGGTTTATGATACTATGGTTTCTAATCATTTCCAACATGCACATAATAGCTGTGCAGTATGGACAGGCAGCCATTCTTAGGCTAAAGTCCCATCAGTTTGAGAGTGGGTGTCTCTTTTGAAATGAGGTTAACAAGATAAGTGAGTGTATAACTTATGCTTGGCAGAGTTACATAAACGTAGAAAAGTTTTAGTTCATGACCTGTTAGGGCATATGAAAGCTTTGTGGGTGGAGACCTTGTACAAGGAGCTATATTGAATTGGACATTTTCCCCTTCGCCAACTCGTTGATTTGATTCTAGTAACAAACTTTAAAACCATAAGAGCAAGTATTCATTTTATATTAAATATTACAACATAAAGAACTTCAATCTATTAAATAGTAGAGTTAACATTACCAACAATGCTGATGTTATTTTCTGAGATGGGACCCTGTGGCTCAGGCCTACGTTCAGGATGTGTTGACTGCATTCATTAAAACGCATTAATATGTATGTATGTAAATACATATATATATGAATATGCATATGTATGAATATATGTACACGTGGGTGTGCGTCCTCATACAGACACAGACACACACACAAACACACATAGACACACATACGCACACATACATACATACATACATATAAACATACATACATACATATACACATATATATACACATTATATATAAATAAATATATATATATATATATACATATATATACATATATATAAATATATATATACATATATATATATATATATATACACACATATATATATATATATACACACATATATATATATATACATATCTATGTGTGCATAACATATATATATATATATATATATATATATATATATAATATATATATCTATAAATATAATAATATATATATATATATATTAAATATGTGTGTGTGTGTGTGGGTGTGTGTGTTTGTATTGGTGTGGTGCCATATTATATATGATGCGTTGGTGTAAATATATATGTCTTATATATATAATATATTATATTCTTTAAATATCAAATATATAATATATATATATCTATATATATAATATATATATGTATATATATGTTTATGTGTGTGGCGTGTGCATGCATATAGATATATACATAGTGCACACACACGCCACACACACATACATATACCACATAATCGATATGCAACAAATATATATATATATATATATTATTATATATTATATATATAATATATATATATATATATTATTATATCACGGTTCTATA